>VDFB02047230.1:296612436-296630275 GCA_007258455.2 Sequoia sempervirens
TGTTTAAATATTATTAATTGAAATCTTTTGGTATTTCTTATCCTTCATTGTAAGTTATCTTGTATGGAATGTATGTTGTCTCATTTCCTTAAGTGATTAATGTTTCAGTTTATAGTAATGTTTGCTGTTGTTTGGGTTTTAAAGTAATCTTTGTCTCGTGGCCTTAGAGGTTGTTGGCAATATGTATTATCTTCATGTTATTTATACTTAAACAAAAAATAAAATTGGTACGTTTAAGTGGTGAATTGCAACTTCCTCTAGGGTTGCGTGGCGGGGCATTACACATGGTATCAGAGCCTAGGTTTAAACACTGGGAACTCTGGGATTATGTTGGACCCATTATGTTGTAAGTGGTGTAGGTTTATACTCTGGGTACTATGAGCCCATTGTATTGACCTAGTTGTTTTTCTCTTTCGTGTTGTTTTCCTTTTGGGTTGATTTCTCTTGTTTGCCTAGAAGTTGTTGTGAGATGGTATAGGTCCAATGGTGCAGGAAACCAGTGGAAAGGATAGGATCCTCGGTGTAGTGCGCAATGCACCGATATCCTTTCTATTGGAAGAATGCATTATGGACGATTGTGTAGTGTGTGATTTTGATGTGTTGTGTGTGGTGGACGACAATCAGTTTGTTGTTACTTCCACCCTTGCATGTCTTTTGTTGAATGCTTTTGTGAGGGTTAGGCTCACAAGCCTACCAAGAGGTGTGTTTTGTTTGGCTTCCTTCTTGTTGCTTGGCTCTTTCGTTGTGTAAAAGGGGGTAACCCTTGAGTGGTTCTTAAGTGTGGTTGTAGTGTGTTGTTGGGTGTGTCCCAGGTACTTGTTGGGGCGAGATAGTCATAGGACCTCTTGTTTTGTGTGCCTTGGTATGGCATTTCTGAGGGTGGAATTTTCCAACCTTGTCTTGAGTTGTGGAGGAATGATGCTCATGTTTTTTTAAGCTCTATTTGACCTTGAAGGTATCAAGGAATTCCTTGGGTGTGTATTCTCTTTCAGAGTTTTGTTGTTTCCTTCTCCATGCAAGTATCAGATGCATGTTTGCTTGTGCTTTACCTCTTTGTGCAAGTGATTGCCTGATTGACCCTTATGTGGTGTTGGAGTGCTTTTGCATGTTATATTGAATAGAGAATTATGAAATATGATAATAGGAAATGAATGAATATGTTGTTAGTTATAGAGATTTGTGCATGCTTTCATGTGGTTGATGCATTGTGTGAAAGTGCGTGTGTGATGATGAAACCATGATTACATTCGTGCGTATGTTAGAACTGTAAATATATTGTTTTCTCTCTCTCTCTTTCCATTAAATTAATGAAAATGCCTATTCTTAAGCGTGTGGGGGATTGACACCCAGGATATGTTGTATCTTTTGAGAAAATGTTTATGTATTCATGAAGGATTGTTTTATTAGATCAAACCTTGGGTAAAGGACCTAAGTCCCCAAGTTGCATTCATAATTAGGGAAATGTATAGTATAAATAGAAAGAAAAATCGTTATGCGGTAAGTAAAGTTTAGAGAAAGGGAATTAGTGAAACAATTGTATGATAAGGATAATTGCATTATAGGTGCATATGTTGTTGGTGAGCCCTATTGTCCCCAACTTTATGGTTGAATCTTAAGAGATCATATAGACGTTAAACTATTGTACCTAGATTCAAAATGCAAGAGTTAGATGAACGTTGAAATGATAATGTTGCACACCTTGCCTTGAGTAAACATTGAAATGATATTATATTAGGTGTGGCTTTATGATGATTCTCGATGATGTGTATTGGTGCATAAGGAACTATGTATGTTAATCCATGATTGTGTGATTCAGAGATTTGATGGTGGGATGCTTCACCATGTTGAATGTATAGGTTGACAGTGTGTTAGTTGGCATTGAGGGAGTTCTATCCCTATTCTTGTTTGTAGGCTTCCAGGAGTAAGCCTAACCCTTGGGGGGGAGGATGTAACACCCCTCCGTTTTGGACATTTGGATCGACACTGCTTTCTTGGTAATGTTTGATTATGCTTGATGTGACTGTGAACTTAGTGATTGTTTGATCATGAACTGTTTAGTGATGCACATGTTATACTATGATGTGATAATTTTGTCTGAACATGCTTTGACTTTGGAATTTGATTACTTGTGATCGTGATTGATTAAATGATGTGGAAGTTATATGTTGATGAGATGTTCTTTTACTCTGATGTTATCCTTATGGCATGATTTAGAATAACTTAGAAGATATCTGATTAAATGATGTTTATGCTATTGAGCATATCTCCGATGTTAGATGCGTCAGTTAATGATACTGTATTGGTGAAAGGGACAGATTGTATCACTCGCTTGCGAGCGCCCTACAATTCTGAGATTTCCTCTTCACGACGTGTTTGATCATAACATACATATATATGTTGCACGTTCGACATGTTCTTTGTTGCAGGTTTGCAGGTACATGACATCGACTCCACCTGGTTTCACAGGTGTGAGCGTGTCCATTTACCAACGGAAATTGATTGGGAGATAGTAGCTAGGTTTTCCGAACCAAGTCGTCACCCTAGTCATAGCATGTTGTCGGGTTGTCGTTGGAGTCAGTTGTTTTAACTTGGTCAGTTTCCCCTTGAGTGTTTATTTAATTTCAAGTTTAAAGTTTATTAAATGACTTGCATAGTTTAATTAATGATTAAATGTGTTTAATTGCAAGTTAAAAGTGATTAAATGGCTTTTGAAATTTATAAATGATGATTGTTTTGTCTTATTGAGATGTTGGAAAATTAGTGATTAATTAATTAATTTAATTTAATTAATAAAATAATCTAATTTTGAATTAGATTTATTTTATTGACTAATTAAATTAATAGGGATAAATTAAATCAATTTAGCCATGTTGGCATCATTAGATATTTGGATTAAATCAAAAATTAGAAATATGTTTTATATTTTACTCCTAGAAATAAAGTTGAAAAAATATTGTTATTATGAATTGTTGAATTATATTTTGTTAAAGGAAATTTATTTGACCTTAGGGTTGTAAATAGATTTTTATTTTAAAAGGATATTATGCAAATTACACTTGGAAATAGAAATTGTTTTATGATTTTGCAAAAATGAAATATCTTCATTTTAGCAATAAGTTTGGTGGGTGAGTCCATTTTAGGGCTTTGACAAATTTGGGGGAAAGGCTTGCATAAGGAAATTAGGATTTTATTTTCATTTTAATTTTAGAAATGGAGGATGGAAATTAGAGAGCAAAAATTGGATTGGTTTGGAAAAAGAATTGGTGAATGGAAGATTGAAAATTGGAGAAGCTAAATTCAAAAGCAAGGGCAAGATCTCCATTAACAAATCTTCAAGCATTTGGAGAAAACAAAAGGTTTTTGTTTCTTTCTGTCTTTCTTTTTCCTTCTTGTTTTGGTTTCAATTAGTTATGATTTAGAATCTGTTCATGTTTCCTTTTAAAAGATTCAATCTTTTTGTTGCAATGAAAATACCCATCAAAAGAAAAAAAAACTAGTTGCAAGATTAAAGAGATAAATTGTGAAAATCTTAGTTAAATTGTGTGAAAATCTTTAAGCTGGGGTTTGGAATTTCAATAAGAAAAATCTGTCAATCTGACTGTGATATTGAAAAATCAAGGCATATATATATATATACACACACCCACATATACACATATATCTTTTGAGTTCTCGTAAATACTGGCTTTGAAATTTTCTCATCGCGAACTGGCCAAAAACTGGGAAGTGTTTTTTATTTTTGTTTTTAAAACGAACACAGTCTTCGAATTTTAAAAAAATATTTAAATTTCAATTCTTGTGGGTCGCCTCACGCCTACCCCCATCTATGTGGGTGTTGGTTAGCAGCCCCATGAATGGGAGGAGCCGCAAGCAACCACTGTGGGTCGCCACTCTTATTTGAGGCCGCCAGAAGTGCTCAATATCAAAAGCGCCCCCTGGGGCTTCCAATTCCAGCAAAAAGGGCCTTTGGCCCTTTAATTTTAAATTAATATAATTTCTGTTTTATTTAAACTTTAGTTTTTTTTAATATATTATAATATATATATTTATTATAATATTTATATATTATATATATTGATTTGATATATATGTAATATATATTTATTATTATATATATATATTAATTTTAAATTGTATATAGAAATATATATATTTAATGAATATATATTCCCTCATTTTTCCATTTAGTGGTAAAATAAAATAATAGATTGGTTATTTTAAACATATATATTTAAAATCATAATTATATTTAAATGGGTTCTATTTAAATATAATTTATTTAGGGAATTTATTTTGTCACCAAGTCGAAATAAATGGAGTCTTGTAATCAATTGATTTTATTCAAGAATTTGTTTCGATCGGAAATCATGGGATTCTATATAATATTTTAGAGGTATACATTTAAATGATAATTTGAATATCTTAAAAATAGGGATTAATCAAAATTGATTATCGCTTTAGTTAGGGGAAATGTAATTGACATTTGACCAAAAGATTTATTTAAATTATTGATTTTGATTAATTTATTTATCCTATGATGAAATATAGGCTAAGTAATTTGATTAAATGTTTATTTATTAAAATATCTTGATTTTGAAAGTAATCGTAGAACTTAGAGATAACGAATGCTTTATTTAATCAGATAGTTTTAATCATTAATTTTTTTTATTATGGAACATAGTGAGGAGCTTAGAGGTAATGCATGATTATGTTAATCAGATATTTTTATTTATCAAAAGCTTGAATTATTTACAATTTAGTTTTGATTATTACGGATAATCGTGACAAATGAAATTGAAGGAATAGATTTAAATATAGATAACTATAAGATGATTTTGATTCGAAATAGAAGCAAAAATGGATTTTATATTCAAATGGATTAATTAGAACGTTGAATTTTTAATAGTCAATGATTTATTCTAAAAGGTAGAGTCTAGATAATCAAATGCTTTTATTTTAAAGATTGATTTTTAATAAGATATGAGATGGGGAAACGAAATATAAATTATTGATATAGATTCTTAAATGTCAACAATGTGGTTTAAGTATTTAATATGTAACAGGGTATACATCGAGTATGCACTATTAAGTATATTTGTTGGAATGAATTCGTGTACAAGTAGAGATAAGATTTAGTTGATTTATTAATGCAAAATTGAAAGAATGACTGATTTATTTGATCTAAATGTTTTGTTAATCAAGCGATTTTATTTGATTTAATGAATCATATGTGATTGAGTTGTTTGACTTATTGCTATAAGAGTAATTTATTTAATCCAAATGTTTTTTTTTAAATCAAGTGGATTTATTTACAGAATATGATTGTGAGACGTAGAGTGATTGATTGGTTTACTTCCAGTTCGATGATGTTATTTGTTTAAATGTCTAGATTCTGGAATATAGTTGTGAAATTTAGAGTATGTGATCTGTTCCTTGCATATTTCTATGTCGTGAAAAGAAATGGGTTCGATTGATTAGATAAATGCAAGTCATGTAAACTGTGTTTGACTGGATTTAGAAAATCCAAACATTAGCACATTTGGTTGCTCGAAATGCTTCTAGTGTTTATATGTACTTTCTCTATGTTGGGAGGATAGAGTCAATGTTGAAGTCTTCCAGATAGGAGTTCATGTATTGGTATGAGATTGTGGTACGTGAGTCAATTTTGTTGTGTCATGGGAAAATGTGCATGTGACACCATGTTGTTTCACCTGGTTCTCACAAATGGGGATGTTTTGTGCCTCCTTGGGAATAGGAAAGGGTCATGTGTTTTTACCTCCCTTAGAAGGAGTGGAGTTGTATTCTATTTTTTCTCCAGTGTATGGAGAGGGTTTTAACCTTGTTGTCCTCCAGTGTTTGGAGTGAGTTTCCTTGTTTTGTTACCTCCTTGGATTGGAGAGGTCATGTTATCTGGTCACCCATTGTGGTTATAACCATGTGTGTTGTCTTAGGAGAGTGGCTTGCAATGGGCATCGGTGCACAAAGTGGTGCCAGGATAACCCTTTGCAAGTTGGTTAATTCAGTGATAACTAAATTAAAATTTTAGAAGCTTAGGTTGCATCAAACATTAAACAAGATAATTTGTGCCTCGCTCATGGGCCCAAGGGCTAGTTCGAGACTTGGGATGAGACGGGAAGGCCTGGAATGGCAAGATCTTCTATCTCGTCTTCACGAGAGATATTTGGTTCCGCATGAGTAAGCAATGGTGCCGGGATTTCGGTTGAGGCTACCAGGATAACCCATGGAGTGGGGGCCGGGGCCTAGGAAGATTCCCAGAGGATATCCCTTAACGAGCTATGCGATGACACTCTTCCTAAGTCAACAGTTTGTACTTGATATTTGTGACACTCTTGATCTATTCTATGTCTGGAAGCAATGTAACCTTTGAAAATGTTGTGTGAGTTGTACCTAGAGTTGTGTGTATGACCGTTCAGTCATGTGATGAGGTCTTGGATTTATTTTGTATCAGTTTTGTGTGGCCCGTGCCTAGTGGTAGATGGTCTTGTGTAGGAATTCCTGGTTACTATCTCCTAGCACGAAGGGAGTGGGGCCTTTGGGTTCCACGTGGTTGGGTGGCATGCATCTTAATCCATTGGTTCTTCTTCTTGTTCGTGAGGTCCTGATTTCCAGCTGGAGAGCTCGTGGGAATCAGTTTCTTCTCATGCCTTGTTCTCCTAGTTCTTATTGTATTTTATTACCCCTCAGTTGTTATCGAGGTGGAATTTGTAATATGTAATCATTTTGTTGGAATTACCTCATTCGGGGAATGAGTGTTGTAATCTTATTGATTAAATATTGTTAATTGAAATCTTTTGGTATTTCTTATCCTTCGTTGTAAGTTATCTTATATGGAATGTATGTTGTCTCATTTCCTTAAGTGATTAATGTTTCAGTTTTATCTTAATGTTTGTTGTTGTTTGGCTTTTAAAGTAATCTTGTCTCATGGCCTTAGACGTTGTTGGCAATGTGTATTCATCTTACATGTTATTTGTACTTAAAAAAATTGGTGCATTTAATTAGTGAATTGCAACTTCCTCTAGGGTTGTGTGTGGTGGGGCATTACATGTGTAGGTTTTTCTAACTCCACTGGCACTATGAGGTGTTCCTAGGAGACCTCCAATATTAGACTATTCAACATCCAAAATCAAATATTAGAATACCATTCATATAAAAATACTATTAACATATAATAAAATTATAATTATTTAATAGCTGCATAGCTTAGTGGTAGATGCAGTGGAGTAATAAGTAGGTGTAGGGCCGGCGTATCCAATATGAACACTGTGACCATGAAATTTTATTACAATCATAAAACTAAATTAGTTTTTTATAAAAAAAATTTAGACTGTAGGAATCGGTCGGGTATCCGTCCCCCTATAAATTGTAGTGCACTTGGTAAACTTTTTTCATGTGACCGGTGAAGCTGGCGTGACACACCCTCTGGTACCACAGGGATAGTGGGGAGAATAGACCTCATGACCTCTTGATAAAACTAAATTATTTAATCTTGCATTTCAAAAATGAAATTTCTTAAACTAAATTCAATAAACATGCTAACATTTACCTGAGTATCGATGCCATAAGCCTCATTCAAAATTTCAGCTACACTTGCCATCTTCGTAGCTACAAATGTATCCTATGTAGTAGCCTCCTGAGTGTTGGTGGGGTTATATGTACAAGTTTCCCCACAAACCTGACATGAATGGGGTGGAAGTCTACCACTCAAAGACTCCCCTTGATTGAATTGTACTATAGGATTGGCATGCTGGATGACACTCTGGGTCAAAGAGCTGATATCCTGCAAAGTGTCTACCTCGACACTCTTCTTTACAATGGAAGGGATAATGGCATACTCATGATCCAGCCTAGCGAGAGCTCATCTCACTTACTGCCTAGGATCCTATTGTGCACCGGGTCTATCTTGAGCCGACCCCCAAGCTCTCCCTTGGAAGTCCCTCATCAAAATAATTGGGGATTTTGTTCAGGATGGACTCATATTAGAGTTTCCTTAGGAAATATTATGGGACTTCAGAATTGTTGCATGGTGGGTAGTCAAAAACCATGTACCACCTATCCCAAAAATAGTTCCTAATCCCTTGGTGGTGGCACCAATGGATAGGAAACCTTTGCGCATTAAGGTCAAGATTTTTATTTGTGAGTGGGTCGATGAATAATGAGCACAAATGTATTTTTGTAATTTTTTCATCATTTACTTCTTTACATGATTATTTATCTACATAAAAATTGCTAGCTGCTTGCCTCCTATCTTACCAACCACTTAATTTTTTGTTGATTGTGTAGTACCCCTCCAGTTGCTACTATGCGTATCAGTTTTCTTGTGTTTGTTTGCTAGTCATTAAGCTATTTTGGATACTATATTGTATTGCTTCTAGTT
Organism: Sequoia sempervirens; assembly: GCA_007258455.2. NCBI lineage: Eukaryota > Viridiplantae > Streptophyta > Pinopsida > Cupressales > Cupressaceae > Sequoia > Sequoia sempervirens. Next base: position 296,620,832 of record VDFB02047230.1, read on the forward strand.
ATGACACTGATGTTATGTTATTTGTTAAACTTTGTGGATGATTCATTGGATATCAAGATTATTTGGTTAAGTTCGTATGAAGACATTATGATAGACATGTGTGTGTTATGGATATGCTATTTTTTTGTTTTAATGTGGTTATCATGATGTGATTTATGTTTATGATATAATGATGCTTGTCAGTCCTAGTGAAGAAGATAGTGTAGCACTACTCGCTTGTGAGTATCCTGTTGCGCTACGATTCTTCTTCATGGTGTGTTTTCCGATATATGATAATATGTTTAACAAGTGATGTTTTATGCAGATACAAGAATCGGGTATCGACTCCACCTACTTGTCAGGTCTAAGCATACCCTAATCCAATAAAATCATGTTGAACCGGAGATAGTGTCAAGTCCTCATTTAACCATCGTTCTTCATTGAACGAGTATCCATTTTTCGGCCATTGTTGTTTTTTGTTTTGTCTTGTCGTGTTGTTTTGTTTGCGTTATTTTATTTGGAAATTAATTATTGTTTAATTTAGTGTAATGGCTTATTTGTTAATATATTTGATTAAATGTAAATTTTTTTAAATATTAGATTAAATATTTATAAGTAAGGTTTGATTTATTGAAAATAAATTAAACAAGTAATTATTTATAGGTGAATGTTAATCTTGTGAAAAGAAAGCAATTTAAAAGAGTTTATTTTCAAAAAAGTTAAAATATCTGAAAACAAGACTTGAGGGAAAATATCTTAGATATTTAATAATTATAACTGCATGAGAAATTTTAGGAATGCATGATTACAATCAGTTAAGTTGTAACTTGAGGTAATTAGTTGCATTAATAAGCCTTTAGGGGTTGCAATTTTATGGACGACAATGTTTTTGGAAGAATTTTCACGGCAGCAATTTTTAGGAAATTTTTGCATGGCAGTGGTTTTGAAAAAAAAGTTTTAATCTTAGATTTTGTTTGCAAGCACAATATTGGGTAGGATTGTAAAGATTTATTTGTCAAAGATCTAGTGATTTTGGGCAGAATTGACAGGAGCATCAGATTTTGCTTCAGCTCAACTAACAAGCTTTATCAGGTTTTCTTTATTTTGTTTTTTTTCTTGTAGTTTCTTAATCCGTAGTTTCAAATATTAGATTTGAATGTTGTTTGTTCTAGAAAAAGCTTATGCTGTAGTAGAAATGTTTCTCCTAGCCTGACCTGCACATGCAACAGAGAAATAATTAGAATAGAGTTTTCAAATTTTAAAAGAGAAACATAACAAAATAAATATACGAAAGATTTAAATGGAATATAGTTTTTATTCAGTAATGTATTATAGCATATTCATCATGTGTGAACCATGCTTGTTAGCTATTCTTTAGTTAATTATGTAGAATTTATTACACATGGACAACCAACGTAAATAGTAATGCTTAGTTTCAAGTTAGCTATGAAATCTGGTTTCAATAGAACGAAGTTTTAGTGGACATGGTTGTAGAGAATCGATTTCTTATGATCAATTTTAGGAATTACAATACTTGAATTTGGCTTATAATCGGTCCATTATTTACATCAATTATTATGGTCTCTTTGATTTTCTGTCGTAAAGAAATTCTCTTATTGAGAGTGTCGTCCTATTATAGGTTCGCGAGTTTTCCAGCCTTTTTGACATAATTGAATTCGTAAACTAAAGTTTCTCTTTTGATACCAGTGTGTCCCTCTCTACCTTTTAGATTCTTTCTGTGTTACAACTGGTTTGTGAGGTTTAATCATTTGTATCAAGTAGTTGATATACCTTAAATCTTTAAAAAAAAAAATTTCCCATTATCTAGCGTCGCTGTTTGCTCATGATGGAAATGGTTCAAATCTTTCAGCACAATCTTATCATAGATCTCACATTTTTTACCTTCCATGTATTGCATTGTGTTGATGTCACTATTTCTCTCCATTCATCCGCCTTTTACCTTATTGTAAAATTTCTTTGGGACACCTGAATCTCCTTTTATGATCATTCATTTGGGTGTTATAATTTCCCTGTGTGCGAGCACTCATTTCGGAGGTACCTCTATATATATTTTAAGATAATCTTTTCATATCTGAAAATCATCCATCTTTAATCGATGGGAATAAAAGAATTTTCTATAATTCAAAGTAATTTCTTTATAACGACCTTACTTGAACATGGTAGGGTGTCTAGACTTAGAAGACCTCCCTGATTCCATTTGCAGCCTTTTACTAGTGTAGTGCTTAAGAACAGAATGATGTAGAGGTTTGAGTAATTTCTTTGACTCCATTGTTGACCTGTCAAAGTTGTAGCACTTTTACATAATAGAAAATTTTAAGGGATTAAATATGATTCTTTACCCCCTGAATTCCATCTGTTGCCAATCACTGCAGCGACACTTGAACATGTTGGGTGTATAGATTTAAATGGTCTCCCTGGTGCTATTCACAACCTCTCACAGTTGTAGCATGTGGACATAGATGTCTGTAGAGGTTTAAAAATATATATATATATTCCTGGTTTCCTTCACAACTCATCACATCTACTGCACTTAAAATAGAAGGAATAAGCCCCTAATTCATTAGCAACCTGTCATAGGCCGAAGTTTCTCCTGAGTCACCGCGTAGCTCTCTCTACCCATTTCCCTCAGACTTCTTCATTGCTTCTAATCGATTGTGGAATTTATTTTATTGTGCTGCATGTTTGATGTGCATTGAAACCTTGGGGATCTAAAAGAAATTTCCTTTACATTTAAATTACATGAGAAATCCGAAGTCGACATGTAGTTGGCATTTAGCCAGTGCATGGAACACCGGAAATAAACATTAGATAGCTTCCTCCATTTTGTTGGCCGGTAACACACTTGATGGCTGCTATATGAGATAAAATCACGATGCCATGTATGGGTTCCTGAATAGTATCACTTTTTGTAGTAAGATGGATCATCATTATTCATCATAGGCGCCACCATTAGCTCAAGTTTGCATGAGTGAATTGCATAATATAATGCATGTAAATGTGGTGCTTGAAGACTTTTGTTTAACTGCTGCAATAGAAGCTTAATAAACTTAAAGTCCAGTTTTACAATCCTACCTTATAAAATTAGTATGACATGAAGTCATCTTGTACAGGCCCAACTGTAGACAGTTAGATCTGTTAGTTTAGTGCAGTGAAACTTGAGTAAGCCTTAGTGTTTTAAATGTATAATAGAAATGTGTTAGTTTCTATTGCTTCTTGTAATTAATAAATACCATCTAATTATAATATTTTGTTTTATTATAAAAGATCTTAGATTTATTTTGTAATGGGAATGACGTAAAGCATCTATATTGTCAAAATATTATTTAATATCGTTAGTTTTAGATTGATGATCAAATTAGTTGTAATTTGCATTTAATTTAAAAGTTGAAGCTTTTATATTAAATTTAACTATTAGGAATTGGAATTCCTTAAAAAATATTTATTTTATCAAGTTTGAATTTAAAAGATTTTAGTATTATGAAATATGTGAAAATTAATTTGTTATAATTGTGTGTTTTTGAGTTGAAAGGTGTATTTAAGTTTTGAATTTAAATTGGTGCAATTGTATTTTGGAATTAAGGGTAGTGCAATGATTAAATGTATGTAATGGTAAAATTGTCTTGATTGCATTAATAATTGTTTGTTTGTTTTTAAAGATTATGTTGGAAATATGAATTGAAAGTTGGGTCTATGATAATTATATAAAAGTTGAAATGCTTATTCGGGAATTTCGTCTGTGAAAGTTAACATGGTTGTCAAGTATGTCTTCTTAGACTGTTTGAAAAGAACACGTGTTGCTTTTATTGATTGATAATGGTAAGTTATTGTGTGAGTCACCATGGTAAGTGGTCATTAGAAGTTTTCCAAAGGCTAGGAAACTTTTTGAATGGGTTGTTTATTCTATTTAAGTTATGATGATCATTTGTGTTAATGTATTGTGAGATAACCATACTCATTGTGTTTGTTACCCATGTGGTAACTGAGAATAAAGTATTTTGTATCGTGAATGGATTGTGGTGATGATTCAGTTTGTTTGAGCTTGATGGCTATCTTTTTGGTTTCATAAGTGTTGTAATATTGTAAAAAGGAAGAGTGGCTTCCAATAGGAGCCTGTACCCAAAGTGGTAGCTAGGGTAACCTATTGGAAGTTATTAATTTAGTGAAAATATTAATAATTGTACCTGGGATTCATTAAATTAGATTTAGGTAAATAAATGCCTCACCTAGTTCCTTAATGCTCATTTAGATTAAGGGTAGGCTGAGAAGGCTTGGAATGGCTTAGTCGTCTACCTTTTCTTTTTGAAATGTAACTCGACTCCACATGAGTTTGTCTAGGGGCCGGGAATCGGTAGAGACTACTAGGGTAACTCTAGATGAGGGCCGGTAGTCTAGGAAGATTCACTAGGGTAACTTAGAACAATATGTGATGACACTCTGTCCTGACGCATGATTGTAGTCTCTTTTGTAGAGTTACCTATTATATTGTGGTCGTCTCTGGAAGCGTATGTTGTGAATACTATGGTTTGATGTGGTCATATCATTATGTGTCGTCAACCATGTAATGTATGTTCTTTGTTGATAGTTTGATTGTCTTATGAACCTTTCATTATCTCCTAGTAGGGAGGGAGTGGACCTTCGGGTTCCACCCGGTTGGGTGGAAACCGTGCTACACCTTCATTGTATACTCTTGCAGATGACATTATACTTGTAGCTGGTCCTTGCTACTTCGTTGATTGTGACAGTGGATGCTAAACGTGTTCGGATGTGGAAATTTGATATGAGGAGATCTATACCCTTATTGTATATTTATCTCATGTTCATGAGTGTACTCTTTGTAACATCAACATGATGTATTGAGATTTATGAGAATCTCACTAGATGTAATCTGAATATATAAATATCTTGATTGTTTAAGTTTATGAAAGTGGATCATTCTTGTATATGTTATGTACTTGTATTATAACTTAAATATTATGGTGTGATGTTTTTAATTATAATGCTTTAGTGACACCGTCTTGAAATCCTTATGACATTTGTTTAATCAAATGACTTTAAAAATAAAAAAATTGGTTTATTCGCTACTTAATTCTTTGTCCTTTGGAATCCCTGGTAGGGCATTACAGATTGCATCTACATGTTTTAACATTTCTTTAAGTGAATTGGAAAGTGTTCTTGTTTCCGTGGACGAACTTACTGGATCGTTCAACCTCATGATTAACTTCTCAATCTATTTTTTATTGTTTTCAATTACCCCCATTAAATTTTATTGAGTGCCAAGAGGATGTTGAGGAATTGGTGGAGGAGATTGTTGTTGTGGTTGAGGATTTTGTTCATGTTCTTGTTGCTCTGGTTGTTGAAAATCTCTAGGAGGGTTTTCAAGAGGGTTTTCAGGATCATTATCATTTCTTGCAAATTAAACAAATGAATATAAAAAATAACATAAAACTAACAAATTCACAACAAAAAGTAAACAATCCTTACTTATTTAACCTCCTCGTCGATGTGACGGCATCCTAGAAATGAAATTGCAACAAATTGATGATGAAAATGCAAAAAACCTCTTTCCAAAATGCGAGCGTGCAAGAAAATGGGTTTTTGGCTATGGGCAACAAAAACAATAGTCACAATAAAAATGAATTCGATGTGATTTCTTTTTGTTTTAATAACCTATAACATGCTCACATTATAATGCGAGAAAATTATAGGCTCAATGTGGATGAGCCTTATGCTCAGTCACACCAAGCCATAACGCACTCACGTAATAGCCTATCAAAAGTTTTTTAAAATTTTGGCCACAATTTGGCCCCCCATATTTTTGCACCCACTCGCTTAAGAATTACACTTCTCCACATACACACTACGTGGGTTGGTACACACCAAACCCTCTTAAAATCCACCCTAAGGAACCCAAGCAAGAAATCAAATAGCTAACTCATAACCACAAGAACTGGAGAAGCCAAAAATCAAGAACAAACAACCACATGGGAAAGTACATGAAACAAATATCTAAGAACTACAACATTGGCTTTGATACTAGATGTAATGCCCCAAGCTACAAACCCAAGACAATTGATTGAATTTTTTTTTGAAATAATAACAATAACCATCAAGGTACAACAACTTGTCACACTTGCAAATGAATGTGTACACAAGTGGCACATGAATGTGTACGCAAGTGTCACATGAAACACAATGAAAAATTAAAAAAATACAAAATACCTCACTATTGCTATAAGAAAGGTGGCATTAGTTAAAGATTTACAAATCACTAGAAAAAATCCATTACATGAACCCATGAGACTAGAAATGACATGCAAACAATTATCATGTATTAACCCATAATAATTTTCTCTTTTCAGAAGTATTACTATGGTAAGATAAAGGAATCATCAAGCTCAAATCCACACCTATAAGCACTTAAAAACTCAAAAAACCACTATAGAAACCCACACAAACAATGGAATGACTAGTAGCTAAAACCCCTTGACAAGATGATTCAACCACTAGTTTTCAAAATAAGCAGTAGGATGAGGGTAGTAACTATTGGAAGACTAAAATCACTGACAGGGGGGGGGGTGAATCAGTGATTTATGAAAGTCACAAAAAAATTTCAGAAACAAGATTGTAAGTTTGTTTTGAGCCAAGAAGACAAATGACAGTATGTATTGCAAACTTGACATTTAAATCAAGACACCATAGGACAATTCAAAGAACATATTTTACTTGTGCATAAATAGTAGTGTATTTGCATGAACTAGGAATTTAAACATGAAACTTTAATAGAAGGGAAATGTAACACTTTCACATGTATCAGAGCTCATTTTTAAATCAGAACTTTTTATGCATGAAACCTAACATATATATATTGGTAGATGTGAATTCAATATATATTTGGTGACACATTTAAAACAAAAAGATAAGAAAACTCACACACATATAAACATCACATAACACCATAATTTTTCCTGAGTGGAAAACCTCTTGGGGAATAAAAACCACTTGAAAAATATATCACTTTGTTTAGATAGAGCACCAACTCTACAAAGTTCAGGAGCATCCACTCCAAGGAGCACCAACCCTTCACTGATTTAGAGCACCAACTCTAGGAGCACCAACCCCTCACTAATTTAGAGCACCAACTCTAGGATCACCAACCCCTTTACAAAATATAGAATATAATCAACTGTTAAAACCCTAGAAGTGCAGTAATTGCAGTCCTAGAATCTCAACACAAGATTATTATGATTTTCTATAAGCACACTGAAGAAGAATGTTGTATATGATTGAAAAAATATTCTTTTATACAAATATATGAAATTCAAAAGGATTTTCAATGTAAAACAATTTCTTGTCACCATAAGAATAAAGCCTAATGTCTCACAACATTTTTCTTCACCATCAATCCGAGAAATACCAAAAAAACCCTTCTTAAATAGAAGCAAGATAATATCTGTATACAGTTTTGAATAACTGAAAATCTACTTGGGTTAGGGTTCGAATGAACAACCCTAAAATAATCCTCCTTCAAGGTAAACTCTTTCAACAAATATCACCACATTGAAACAATTCATTTACAATCTAACTGAAAAAATAAACTCGGGTTTGTGAGACCCTAACATATTTCTATCTTCAACAAAAACAATATTTTTCTCTAGAATCTCAGAAGACTTGAATTGAAAAATGCTTATACCTTAAGCACCAAACTAAATATTCTAGAAGAATCTTTAAAAAAAAAAACCATAAGATCATTTTATTTGATCATGAAGGATGAAGGGAAAGAGACCACCACAACCTGTCAAGTAAACTCATAATGACCCAGCTGTAAGAAAATCCTCTAACTTCCACAGTCAAAAACAAAATCTACTCATACAAAAACTACCATCGAGCTTCCTATTTTGGGATTGCATTAGTTCTCATTGTTCTTTTAGAATGTCGGCTAAGCTTTTACATACTTCACATATGGTGGCGGCTAGGGTTCAAGAAATTAACACATTGAGACAAAAAAAATATTACCCTAATCTTCTTTCTTTCAAGTCTATCGTAGACTTTCCAAAATACAATAGTCACTTAGAATCCGAAAAACCTAATCAATCAAAAATCATTAACCTTTGAAATCCAGAATATCTGTTGGTGAGAAAAAATGATAGACACTGCCAAATAATTCGACAAAGTGATGACTTAGTAAACTAAAGACCATTCGATATTACTTCCATGTGACTTGTCAAAGTCAACTTCCAATTTAGTGCCATGTGATCGACACAAATACCATGTGCTCGATGAAACCTGATAGGGTTTGATATATATGCCAGACAAAATGAAACTTGATACCATATATTATTGATGTCACTGCCATGTGAAATGAAATAACCATCCAATATGCCAAGGTAATCAACAATACAATGTGCCAAAAGAAACCAATTAAGGTTTATATTATATGCCACATTAAATAATCAATCAGGATGCTTATGAACACTTCAATGTTGATTATCATAGCAAGGCCTATATAGAGAAGTCACCTTATAATTCCCATGTAGAGAAATCAAAGAACCATTAACACAATGATATTGTCAAGTCAAAATTCCATGAGATATGAAATAGAAATGTGCATAATCAAACACATTAAAATGTAACAAGAAAGACCAAATGACCTTAGTCACCCGAGAAATGATTATTTTTTCAAATTGAACTTGCAAATGATCAATCAGAATATGATCAAATAACCTATGACATGCAACCTCAAATGGAACCTTCAAATGATCCTAAAAATGATCAATCCTGAATAACCTATACAATGCCTTATCAACACTGTCAGTCCAACATAATTATAAACACTAAAAGAAAATCATGTAGATCCAAAAATGAACATCATGTAGCTCATCAAAATGATGTAGACAGAGCCAAGGAAATCATGATATAAACTAAACCAAATAATATGCCACCAAGATTAGACCATCCCAACTGTATAAACTGTGTGCATATATTATCCAAACCAAGGATTTTTGTCACAGTGTTACCAAGATGTCAATGACACAACACATTTCAGAGATACATATTATTCAAAGACAAACTAAGCACGAGCAACTAAATACACCATTTGCATATCATGAGAACCAATGAACCTAACAATCAATGAGAGAATGCATCTTGTCAACATCCACCAAGCATATCATCACATTCATATCAACAAACCACTTTTGACATCAAGTACAAACCAAAAACAACTGAGATCCAACAAACTTCTCCTTTTTCCTTGATGGGAAAACACATAGTTTCTCTCCCCCTTTTTGCCTCAATGACAAAGGATGAAAGAGGAGAATGTGAGATGCCATGAAGATAAACAACTGAGAGTCCAACCAACACATATCCATCTGAAAGTATGAAAAAAAACTCAAGGAACAATTACTTTATAATCAAACAACTCTGTTGCATATAGCTCCTTGTGTT
>VDFB02047230.1:296644503-296696077 GCA_007258455.2 Sequoia sempervirens
TTTTTTCCCCAACATGATCTCGTAGGCTCAAATGGAGTGTTCTAAAGCATCACAGTTTTTTAGTAATATCCCATCAAAAATTGCAACCATTTTGCACTTTGGACCCTTAAGGGATCGAGCCAGTTGAACGTAGTTTAGAGTGATTCGACATGTTTGGGTGTTAAAGAGGACCATTCCTAGAAATAATGTGCCCATCCAAATGTGTCAGAACAATCTGTTTGGTCGAACAAGTTACAGAACAAAAGTTGCACCACTTTGCAACTTTACACTACTTTCATTTAACACTTTTTCCATCAAGTGAAAACTGGATACCATGGAAAAAAAAATTAAGATAACAAAAACCGAGAGAGGTTATTGTAGAGGGGAACAATTCAATCCCATAGACTCAAATGGAGAGTTCATAAGCATCATGGTTTTTGAGCAATAGCTTTTCAAAGATTGCAGTCATTTTGCACTTTGGACCCTTAAGGGATTTAGCTAGTGGAACGTAGCTCAGAGTGATTCATCATGTTTGGGTATGAAAGAGGACCATTCCTAGCATAAACGTACCCATCTAGATGCATTGGAATAGTTTGTTTTGTCACACGAGTTGCAGAATGAAAGTTGCATCACTTTGCAACTTTGCACTACTTGCAATTGACTTTTTTCTATCAAGTGAAAATTGGACACCATCGGAAAACAAATTTGAGATAAAAAAAAATTAAGAGAGGTTACTATAGAGGGGCCCAATGCAATCCCATAGACTCATACAGAGAGTTTGTAAGCATCACGGTTTGTGAGTAATATCTCATCAAAGATATCAGACATTTTGTAATTTGGACCCTTAAGGGATCAAGCTGGTTGAACGTAGCTCAGAGTGATTCGGCGTGTTTGGGTGCGAAAGAGGACCATTCCTAGTGTAAATGTACCAATCCAGATGCATTGGAATAGTCCATTTGGTCACATGAGTTATAGAAAAAAAGTTGCACCACTTTGCAACTTTACACTGCTTGCAATTGACATTTTTTCCATCAAGTGAAAACTAGGCACCGCGAGAAAATGACCCCAAGATAACAAAAACTGAGAGAGGTTATTGTAGAGGGGCCCAACAGAATCTTGTAGGCTCAAATAGAGAGTTCATAAGCATCACAATTTCTAAGTAATACCCTATCAAAGATTGCAGCCATTTTACACTTTGGACCCTTAAGGCATTAAGTAGTTGAACATAGCTCACTGTGATTTGACATTTTTAGGTGTGAAAGAGGACTATGCCTAGTGTAAACTTACCCATCCGAATGCATTGGAAAATTCTATTTGGTCACATGAGTTGCAGAATGAAAGTTGCACCACTTTGCAACTTTTCTTGCATTTGACACTTTTTCCATCAAGTGAAAACTGGACACCATGAGAAAATGACTCTGAGATAACAAAAACCAAGCGATTTTATTGCCCCAACATGATCCCATAGGCTTAGATTGAGTTTTCTTAAGCATCATAGTTTTTGAGTAATAGTCTGTCAAAGATTGCAACCATTTTGTACTTTAGACCCTTAAGAGATCGAGTTGGTTGAATGTAGCTCAGAGTGATTTAGTTTGTTTGGGTGTGAAATAGGACCATGCCTAGCATAAACGTTCCCATCCAAATGTATTGGAACAATATTTTTGGTCACACTGAAGAAGTTGAGAAACCCAACTTCACAGACCCCAAGAATCACCTGCATGTAATAACCTATCACAAAGAAAGAAGAATGTCCAAAACAACAAAGATGCTTTGCAAGCCTCAAGCTAAAAATTGTATTAAGAGAATAAATAATTACAATGAGATCAAACCCTAAAAGGAAACCCTAGTGTGCACACTTAATAATTAATAAATAATTAATTATTAATGTGCCTAAGTTTAGCTTAAGTAAACCTAAAGTGATAAGTGAATTAATTAACCAATATGATTAAATTAATTAAGTGAAATAATTTATTAATTTAACACCCCCCCTTAAGATGAACTTAGGGAGTAGCTAAAACACTAAAGAAAAGATGCATGAAAGCAAATATGGGTCCCGACAGCAAGGTATGATCAGGTACCCATTTACAAATGCAATGAATGAGGTAGAGAAGAAAACCTAGTGGGACAAAACCCCCCTACAATGAGATGACCTACTGCAAAGAAGCACTAGAAGAACACTATGGAGTGACACTGGAACCTAAATCCGGAAAGCAAGGAAAGATACTTCTATTTACTACTAAAACTAGATGAGAATCACTAATTGACTCAAGGAATCATGATAAAGCAACAACAAACCTGATGCCACGGAACACTGGAAAACTCACAAACTGGAACAACCCTAGAATCTATGAAGCAGCAGTAGATTATTGAATGATGTATTACTGAAATGAAGTGTAAAGATTCAAGTTTCACCCTTCCAACTACCAAAACATCCAATTAATCTCCAAAACACAAATTGGGCTAAATTTGGACTAACGATCAACTTGGGATATATACAGAAAAAGGTGCATAGATAGAAACGTAGAGCTCCTCAATACCTTTCCAACGCCGTAAAGATTGTGAAAATTGAAGATCGTGGCAAAAAGTTATAAGCTCAAAAGCCATAAATGAACATCTAACTTCAAACATCTATAAATGTAGCTAAACATAAAAATACTGAAAAATAAACTGCACCACAGGATAGTGCTTGAAACCAGCTTTCTAGTGATATCTCATTTTCCCTATTTCGACTTTGTATGCCCAAGTTATGCCAAAAAGAAAAAAAATGCTCCTTTAGGGCAAATCAGGGCTTGGAGGGGGGCTAGGAGGGTCGTACAGTCGCTGATGTCATGCTAACATTAGTGTTCCTGAGAATAAATTTGACGGCCATATGGTCGTTGCCATAAAAAAATGCCCCCCTTGCTAGAAAAACATTGTGATTGCCAGGAAATTCCCTGTCTGACAGAATATGCCAAAGGAATCTATGAAGATTTCATCTGCCCGTGCTGCCATTGCCAGGAGGCAAGATTCTACTAGAATCTTTAAAGATTCCAGCCACTTGTTTTGAGGATTCTTCCAATAAGAGAACCCAGCCGAAGTTTCTGTGGTTGATGGTTTGGAAGCCAGCCACTAGGGAGGAGTGGGCCGCCGATGGTTCCTCATAGAAGGCCACTGGTTTGGAGATGACGACGGTGGGTGTGACCGCGGTAGGGTACGGGGGTACCCTAGCCGCCCAAGCTTTAAAAGCCTTAAAAACATTTTTAAAAATGCTTATTTTTTTTAAAAAACCTTTTTCCTTTTAATTTTTTTGAAATTTGAACTTTTTCCAAAAAAAAAAAGGCTAATGAATTTTTTTTTGCATGCAGGAAATTTTTTTAAAAGACCTAGATTCTTTTTTTCAAATTTCGTACACAGGCTGTACAGGGGCCGTACGGCTTCTGGAACAATTTTTTTTTGCCTCAGAAGCTCCCGATGCGAAAATAGGTCGAATTTATAATCAAAATTTGTGCAATCGCCCTCCTAAATGCGGTGGTGAGGTCCGTTTTTCCCAAAAATGCCTAGAAAAAATGGCTACACCTAGATCTTGCAAAAAAGATGTCTGGCTAAAACCCTTGCACTTAAAAATCACTATAAGGTAATATCCTTCAAAAGACGAACAGGAAGTTGCAGATCTAAAGCTCTAATACCATGAAGAAGTTGAGAAACCCAACTTCACAAGCCCCAAGAATCACCTGCATGCAATAACCTATCACAAAGAAAGAAGAATTTCTAGAACAACAAAGATGCTCTATAAGCCTCAAGCTGAAAAATGCATTAAGAGAATAAATAATTACAATGAGATCAATCCTTAAGAAAGGAGATCAAACCCTAAAAGGAAACCCTAGTGTGCACACTTAATAATTAATAAATAATTAATTATTAATGTGCCTAAGTTTAGCTTAAGTAAACCTAAAGTGATAAGTGACTTAATTAATTAACCAATATGGTTAAATTAATTAAGTGAAATAGTTTATTACTCTAACACACATGAGTTGCAAAACGAAAGTTCCACCACTTTGTAACTTTACACTACTTTCAATTGACACTTTTTCCATCAAGTGAAAACTGGACACCACGGGAAAACAACTCTAAGATAACAAAAACTGAGAGAGGTTATTGTAGAGGGGCCCAATTGGATCATGTAGGATTAGATGGAAAGTTTGTAAGCTTCATAGTTTCTAAGTAATATCCTGTCAAAGATTGCAGTCATTTTGCACTTTGGACCCTTAAGGCATCAAGCTAGTTGAACGTAGCTTGAAGTGATTCAGCATGTTTAGGTATGAAATAGGACCATTCCTAACATAAACGTACCCATCTGGATGCATTGGAATAGTCCATTTTGTCATATGAGTTTCAGAACAAAAGTTGCATCACTTTGCAACTTTACACATCTTGCAATTGACACTTTTTTCATCAAGTGAAAACTGGACACCACGGGAAAAAAACTCTGAGATAACAAAAATCGAGAGAGGTTATTGTAGAGGGGCCCAGTGTGATCAAATAGTCACATACAAAGAGTTCTTAACCATCATGGTTTGTGAGAAATAGCCCATCAAAGATATCAGACATTTTGCACTTTGGACGCTTAAGGGATCGAGCTGGTTGAACATAGCTCAGAGTGATTCAGTGTTTTTGGATGTGAAAGAGGAACATGCCTAGTGTAAACATACCCATACAGATGTGTTGTAATAGTCTGTTTAGTCATATGAGTTGCAGAATGAAAGTTGCACCACTTGGTAACTTTACATTGCTTGCAATTGACACTTTTTCCATCAAGTGAAAATTGGACACCACGGGAAAATGACTCCAAGGTAACAAAAACCAAGATATATTATTGTAGAGGTTCCCTATATGATCACGATCCCTCGGACGGAATGCTCATAACTAACATGGTCTCTGGTAACAGGCTGTCAAAGATTGCTGCTCTTTTACAATTTGGATTGTTAAGGGATTATGCTGCATGAATTACAAATGTTTGAGCACAACAATAAATTTTAAAATTTGAGTAAATATCATTACAATTTTTTATTTAAATAGATGGTATGCTATATTGATATTGATATATAATCATTAGGTTGATTTTTTTTAATAAACAAAGTTTTTATAATAAGTTAGTCAATTGGTGCTAGTTATAATAGGGAGGGAATAAAATAAGAAAAAGAATGATTGGTAACCATAAATTGTTATTACACTCACTATATTAATAATATGATGTTTACAATAAAATTATATTTATTTGTCAGTCTTTATTCTTATGTTTGTGCTACAATTGTCTAATATGCTTCATACACCATTCTGAAACCCAAGTGCTTGTACTTGTAGGCACAATGCTTTCTCAAAACTATCAAGTGGTAATACAAAATTATGAGAAAAAAATAAAACTATATGAATTCCAACACCCCACTTAAATCAAATATTGAATCAATGTGCCCCATTTTCATGCACACAAACTCAACTTATAAGATTTTCTCATAATAACCAAAAATACAATTCAAGGACGCCTTAGGTACTCCGTTCTCACAAATATTTTACAATGTCACTCATACATTCAAGATGCTCTTATAATGTCTACATCATAGGTTCTCATGATGATGTTAACTTCAAATGAATAACTTGAAATTCCCTCGCTAAGCTTCACACACACTTTTATAATGGCTTAAAATAGGAATTGAGATTTGTTAAGATCATCAAAATAAGGATGTTGCATTGATTTTTTGGATAAGATTCTCTTGGATGGCTCCTAAATCAGCATTTTTTGCAAGGAGACACCAATAAATTTTTAGTAGTTTACTTACAAATAGGAAAAGTAAAAGAAGAAAAAGAAAGAGCATCCTAAATGGAAATGAAATGAAAATAGATGGAAGGCACTTACAAACAACAAATCCACACCATTTGGTTCCAGGTCATGAACAACAAGGCTTAAATCTTGATGCTTCCATTGAGTATAGGCATGCCAGTATCTCAACTTAGTCACTTCTAGGCCATACCTCTTCATTGGGAGTTCCAAGATACCTATTGCACAACAACCTCTCATGAATAGAATAACTTGAAATTTGAGATGCTCTTATAATGTCTACATCATATGTGCTCATGATGAGGTTAAATTCAAATGAATAACTTGAAATTACCTCACTAAGCTTCACACACACTTTTATAATGGCTTAAAATTAGAATTGAGATTTGTCAACATCATCAAAATAAGGATGTTGCATTGCTTTTTTGGCTGAGATTCTCTTGGATAGCTCATAAATCAACATTTTCTGCAAGAAGATACCAATCAATTTTTAGTAGTTTAATTACAAATAGGAAAAGTAAAAGAAGAAAAAGAAAGAGTATCCAAAATGGAAATGAAATGAAAATAGATGTAAAGAATTTACAGACAACAAATCCACACCATTTGGTTCTGATTCAGGAACAACAAGGCTTAAATATTGATGCTTCCATTGAGGATAGGCATATGCCAGTCTCTCAACTTAGTCACTCCTGACCATACATCTTCATTGGGAGTTCCAAGATACCTATTGCACACAACAACCTCTCATGAATAGAATAACTTGAAATTCAAAATTTTCTTATAATTTCTACATCATAGGTGTTCATGATGAGGTTAACTTCAAATGAATAACTTGAAATTCCCTCGCTAAGCTTCACACACACTTTTATAATGGCTTAAAATCAGAATTGATATTTTTCAAGATCATCAAAATAAGGATGTTGCGTTGCTTTTTTGGTTGAGATTCTCTTGGATGGCTCATAAATCAGCATTTTATGCAAGGAGACACCAATCAATTTTTAGTAGTTTACTTACAAATAGGAAAAGTAAAAAAATAAAAAGAAAGAGAATATTGAATGGAAATGAAATGAAAATAGGTGGAAGGCACTTACAGAAAAAAAATCCACACCATTTGGTTCCAAGTTAGGAACAACAAGGATCAAATCTTGATGCTTCCATTGAGGATAGGTATGCCAATCTCTCAACTTAGTCACTCTTGGCCATACATCTTCATTGGGAGTTCCAAGATACCTATTGCACACAACCTCTCATGAATAGAACATAACCAAACTATTAATTTCCAACCTTTTGGAAACTTGTAACCTATTATTAAAAACAAAATTTAATCTACTTAGTTTACTAATCTATAGAGAATATCTTACATCATTTTTTTTGCATATTTTTTAGAAAAAGTAAAATACCATTGAACTCTGTATCCTTTGTCATAGTTCTAAACATAAAGTGTGCTACATTTGCAAGTATGATAACTTCATCCATCACCTGCATACATGATATAAACATTATATGATAGCATTGGAATCATACAAATTAATGTGCATACTTACAAATTAATTCAACGAACCATCCGGTTCTGATCTACTCTTTATTGTGTCAAGTATTCCCTCATGGTTAGACTCACACACCTTCCACAAGGTCTTGTTCAAAGGTATACCCCTATATTTGGTTAAACAAACATTGGATTCCACAAAAAGGTTTGATTAATGAAGAATCTTCTAATGTGTGTCAAAGTCTTGAAATAACCAAAATTTAACACTCTTATGTGGGTACCTTCTAAGCCAAATTCCAGTAACAACAACTGAGCCTGTAGGGTATTTGATGTTTTCTCCATCTATAACTAAGGCCTCCAATTTCTTTTTGGCCTCAACAAAATGACACAATAATAATTTTTTCCCTCTTCATTGTCTTCATCTACAATAACTACATAAACATGCCCTACATTGATATGTGCAACAAATTATATGAAATTATTCAACATTACAAATACACTACAAAGTAAGATAACAATAGGAATTTCAAAAACTATGCAAGTAGATATATTACCTAGTTGAACTAGATTTGATGTGTGGTCGAATTCAACTGATGATTCCATCTGTGTTAGTTCCAATTTTTTTGAAGGGTGATGTGTGAAGTGGCCTAAGATAACTTAACAACCATTTATCAACCCACTCCTTTGACTCACAATCATTCCAAGCTTGCATTGTACATGAAGAACAAAAGCATGCCATCTTCCACATATGGATACTCCATGAACTTGCATTTCAGCTAAGGAAAGAGTGTACCTCACTCAATTCTATCAATGTACAACAATCCTCATATGGTGCAATGTTAGTATCATCCATCAACAAAAAAATCTACAAAATGAAGACGTACCTTCATTACCTGGACCCATCAAAGCATTACACCACTAGATGATTTATTTTGCATATGTCAAATTTGCATTGTCTTTATACTTTAACTCTTCTCGTGCTAATGCTCTTTTGACACATGACCTTCAACATGATGCTCCCCCTTTCCATGCCCGGCCTCACAAAAGTTCCACATATGCTAAACACCTGTAATGGCATGCATCATTCTCAACTAGTAGAACACGCACAAATTCTTGAACTGTGTTGCACAGTTATCCAACCATATTATATACTAACCGTATGTTATGCCCCTCTGAGCCAAATCACTGTAGAACAACTAGAAGCAACCTTGCACAAACTCTGGAGAATGTGTGCAACCATCACTAATTTAAAAGTGATACTCCCTCAATGCCTTCCTTTGTTCATTTGTACTATCAGCTACATGAATGAATGTTATGTCCACAAATATCAAAACCTGTGTGGAGTTGTAATATTGTGACTACACCTCACCCTATGGCTATAGAATGTAGTTCTCTACAAATTCAACCACTGAAGATATGTTTCCAACTAGAAATGTGTCTTTGCATAACTTGAATTGTGTTTCCAACCATCAATCTCTATGGGTATGCCTTACATACTCATACACTATATTGTCACGAAAAGTAGACATAAACTGATACACTAGAATCTTCTAAATAACCAAATCACACCTTTTTTCTTGATTACCATGTTTTGTAACATATGCCACTATTTTATACATCCCAAACTCTACTAGTTTCTTTCCCACCTCATGTGTGCTTTCCATATGTTGACATACTGGCATACGTTGCAAGCCACCGCATTGCTGACATGAACCATCCAAGCATATTTTCCTATAGAATATCTGGCCATCCTCTATTTCACATAAAAAAAATTTATAAGAACTCTCTTGAAGATGTTGGTGGGGCATGTATGCCACAATCCTACCAAACATCATTAGTATGAAAATATAAACATGATATAGAATGATAAACATCATAATGGTTAGAGAATTCAATATGTAGTCTACAACAAAAAGTAGTGCATGTGTGATTTATCTTGACATAAAAAGGTTTAAGCATTTCAAAATATCTATGAAAATTTTGAATTTGAGGATAATCCTGTTAAAATTTATGAAAAAATTGGGTTTGAGTCATATCAAAAAAATGCTTTGGATGTGGCTCATGGTTCCAACTACTGATTCTCCTTCTTACCAAATACCTTTGATTTGAAGATGGCCTTGTGTTATTCTTCCAATAGTATTCAATTAGTGTTCTCAATGCTTCAACAACTAGTTTATCTTTTCGTGGGATTCTCCCTGAGAATGTCCATAATTCATTTGAATCGGTGCTCTCAATTCTTTTTCTCCTTTGAACAACTCTTGATAATTTTTTTCTATTAATTCTTAATTGTTCACTCATCTTTCTAATGAGACAAGATCTTCATGTTTGTATACTTACCAAAGTCGATGTAATGACACATTGGGTGACATTACTATCCATTGAGCATGAGGTCTTACCAACACTCTCATAAGCATCCATTAGATTCCTCATAATAGTGTTTTAACTTGAAACATTCAATGTTTTCAACCCAAGAATCTTCAAGATGTTTATATAATTTATACCTCGCATCATTTCAACAAATAGTTGACATCTTGTGGTCTCATTTAGCCTTTCAAACAACAATTTCCAAATCTTATCAACATATATTTTGTTGGTATTTTTCAATGCACCTAAGGAATCTCTAAGGAACAACCAATTCCCATACTCAAGACCCTTATAATGAATGTCCAACTAACAAGATTTAGTCAAGGAATGGGATCTTATACACTTTAGGCTCTGTGGGATGAAGGAGGGTGTTCCTATTGTGTTCATTTTGACTCAAACTTCATAGAACACATCATTTTCACAGATCAATTCTAATGAAGGGTAATTATGCATGAATTACTATGAGACTGGCTTATCTTTAAGTAAACTTCTACCCATTCATCAAAACGAAGATATCCTCATGATTATTGACACATACATGTCGTAGGATTAAGGAATTTAAAATGAATTTTCATTCTGATTTCAAGTCAGTCACTGGATGGACAATTGATATACCCTTTATGTGAATATTTGAAAATAGACCAGTGCCTTGTTACATAGGGCATCAAAGTCACATACACAAAGATCAGTAACATAGAAATGATTTTAAATCTGATGAAATGGACTACTCTCACAACAAATTTGCATTATGGAGCTCACAACTTCTAGTACATGACTTCTTACCAAATCCTTTGTAAATAACTACAAATTTATGACCCCATTTAAGCATTCTAATTGATTACTTGAATCAAAGCATAAATAGAGACACATTCAAACAAATATTTGAAGATGAATGAAGACATCATTGACATTTCATTCAAAATTTGCACAAATCTACATCAGGAGAGCACATGTATCAGAATTATACGTTTGTTTTCTATATCAGTCACTTATGTAAAACTATTTAAGATAATTACATATGTTCATCAGAGCTCAAAAAAAGTTATCTCGTCTATTCACTTTCTTTCCTCTACGCCTAATACTCTACCCAAATAAGCACCTAACCCAAAAATTGATCGGAATCCCTACAAATGAGCCCTGAATTCCCTTTTATAGAATAAGGGAGCAAACAAGCTACCGGCTCAAATGAAACTTCAATACAAAATTTCATTTCATCCTTAATTTCACCTACATTTCAAAATTCCCCACATACTAATTCTACCAGAACACATTGAAAAATGGGGAAAAGAAGTCTACAATGGGTGTTAAAAGGGAAATGCAAAGTACCGCCAAAATTCCCTTTGTCGCCAGGTGTGCAAGGAACCATACATCCACATCATCACGAAGGTGCATAGTCAGCATCAAACCCAAAAAATAACAACCATGTACATTGAAGAAGAGAGGAACCATCACTACAATTTATCAAAACCAAAATTTGGGTATGTGCATGATCATGATGGGCCAAAAAGTGGCAATATGATGGGTATGTGGCTGATGACCTTTTTTTACCCAAAATTGATGAAACAAAAAGGGTTTTTAAAGGAGATTCTCATATTTCCACCAATATAAATTATGCTTTACTTTGAATTTAATCAATAATTATTATTCATTTTCTATTCGAATTACAACTAAAGTTCTAATTGATAGGCTGATTGAAAAACATCTATAGCTTTCAAATGGTATCACATTTTTTGAATCCAAAACATGAGTCACATTCTATGCTTCGCATACTATAGGATTAAAAAAACAAAAAAATGAATTTCATCAAGTTTCAACCAAGTTAAGGTGGTTAGATATACGAGTTTTTATATTTTTTAAACATTGTAAAAAAAATTCATAATTAATTATTTACTTGGAAAAAAATTACAAAAAAATATGCATCACATCGGGACATGAGTCCTCTACTTATATCTAAAATCTTATAAATTTTTTTTATCATTTTATTGTAGTTAGGGTGGTCAGACAGACACCTATTTCTTATTTTTTCCTTGAAATTTAAGTACTACTGCATAGAAATTTCAAATTTTCACCAAATAGATGATTTTTTTTTTAAAAAAACCTAGTAGTTTAGAAACTACATTCAATTTACTACAGATTCTATTCTTACATATTTTTGAAATAATATAGATAACTTATTCAAATTTTTACGTCAAGTTGCCTAACTCTAATTTTTATGAATTTTTTTCCACTTAAGGGCCTATTTTTTCCATGATGATCCTGCACATACCCATTTTCCATCGCACATGGAAACTTCTCACCGACTAGCCACCTTGCCCTTACCAGCACCCACACCATGATACACGCACACACTTTGCGTCGTTGCAAGGGAGGGAGAAGAAACCTTGGGTCTTTCCTCATCCTTTTCCTTTTGCAGCACAGTGCCATCATGTCTACTCAGAGTCCTAACAGCTAGTGAAGGGACGTACAATAACTCTTCACCAAGGGCAGGAATTCAACCCAAAGTTGCGAGATACTGGTGGTAGCCAGAGTCATTCTTTGTCTCACGATCTGATGGGCTATCCATGAGATCGATGGGCGAATGCTGGTATCCAAAGGAGCCACACCCATATCTTATTTTTTTGCTTGCCCCGGTGGTAAATTGCAATGGATCCCTACCTTTTTCCTCCATCTTTTCAGCAAAAACATTCTAGGATTGCAGCCTCTTACTGCACCTTGTGGGTCCACTCTTAGGCTTGTCAGCAGGAGCACCAATTTCTATAGTTGAGGCACACTTTGGAACACTAGAACCAAGCCTCTGCGAACTCAATCAAACCGACCTTCTTGTTGGCTCCATAGAAGTTACTAGCTTACTCATCTTCTCAGTATGGTGATCTTTCAAACTCACTCTATCTCAATTCAGAAAATTTCTAACTACAATTGGCAGTTATTTCCTACTATATTTATCGTGTGATGTGATGACAGTAATAATCAATACTTAGAAAATCACATGCACGAAATAGAAAAAAAATTGGTGTATGTATCATCATCATTTGATTCCCAAATTCATGGAAATTAGTAAATCATACTTCATGATTTCCAACAATTAAATCTCCACATGCATGGAGATCAATTTGATCATTCTTGCATAAAGCTAGCCATTAATGCGTGTTGGTTTCAAGACCAAATGGTTATGACATTCTTGTTCATTTATTTTAAATATTTTTTATTGATCGTCTACTAAGATGGTAAATCGGACGGCTTGCACCGAGTTGACTATCTTTGAATTCTAGCTATTCGCTGATTAATCCCCTTCAGCCAATGGCATTAACCCACCTCAGATGGAAATTTCTCCATTAGTGAACTCTATCCATATCACAAACTATGTAGACTGATCCATGTGTCGAGATCTCACTGATCTTGTGGCTTTTAACAAGTCTCCAACTTCTCCTTGTGAGCCAGTGGGGAACGACAGAGATTAACCTGAGTGTTTGATCAACACCATCTATTCAATGCTTCAAGCGGTGGGCATGGTAGTGGAGACTGGGCCCCATGATCATACAAGGACATGCATCCTTATACTGTGCATCCCACACACCATAACCTATCGGCATTTATCATCCTCGAGCTGGTGGGGTACAGTCCAAATCACTTCCCTTATGCATGAATCCCAAAATCTGCACATACAACGAGGTTAGAAACAATAAGGGGCCCATTAGGTTGATGAAATTTAACCCTTAAGTAAAAATGACTTAAGTCTTAAGTCATTGTAAAATATTCATCACTCAGACTTCGAGAAAATTTGGAGCAAACAATAAAACGGGTGACCGGTACTCTAAACCAAAGGGGTCGA
The DNA here is from genome assembly GCA_007258455.2 of Sequoia sempervirens. NCBI lineage: Eukaryota > Viridiplantae > Streptophyta > Pinopsida > Cupressales > Cupressaceae > Sequoia > Sequoia sempervirens. Next base: position 296,657,974 of record VDFB02047230.1, read on the forward strand.
TAAACGAACGTGCACAGTGGCTTTAGGAAAGACTTAAAAACTAGCGTCTGGAAAAGTAGGTCAACGAAGCGTTAGAATACTTCAATACTTTATAAACAAAACCCTACTCACACATGGGGATGAGGGTTTATGAAGTAGACAGGGTCTACAAGCAGCTTAAAAATAGGAAAACTTCAGAAGCTCCATCAATGGCTCCTTCTCGAGGATGTATAGCCCCAATGGATATAGTGAGAATTTGAATCTCAGGTTGAAGCAGACCAAGGTAGAAGACCAAAACCCAGGATCTTACCCAAAAAAGGAAAGTAGACACAACAGAAAGCAAAGACACCAAACCAGCCTATGTACACTATTTACAAAATATACATTGCATTTTACTTCTAGAAGGTGGAGGCCCCAGGCCCCCAAAATTTTGGGACAATTCTTTCCTCTATCAAAGACTCTATCCTTTTTTACTGGTAATGGGTCCATATGGACATTGTATAGTTCCAAGTCACTAGCACCATCACGATCAGCACTGTCCATGACATTTGAAGTAGCATTACTGCATTTATCTGTCCCCATCAAAGATTCATCAAACTGAATTGGGAAGATGAAACTCTTATACTCCACACTATCTTGAGGTATAAATGCACATTCCATTTTCTCATCAAACTTGAAAGCCTCATAGACACTCTGGCTCATACTTGGCTAGCTTTTTAAAAGATCAGGGAAAGGAAGAACATGATCAAGCATATCTTCAATCTGTTTGTCACAAGTGTTGTCTTCATGAGATGAAAGAAGTCCCATTATAAGGTCCATAAGAAAAGGAGTATATGCAAAGAATTCCACTGCAGCTTCATATTGACTTGTATCATTCCCTTGATCATCTATTCATTTGGACTGCTCTTCACATGGATGAAATAGTGCCACAATATTTGCATACTCTGTAGAATCATCAAATAATTATTTCTCTCCAACAAAAACAAATGTTTCCTGAGTATCCATGCATTCATCATGTGGAACATGAATAGCTGACACTTCAGTTATCTTTTCAGGTACACAACATATCATCATAGGAAAGTCAATACAATCATCCACGTTCTTTTGGATATCCATGCTACATCCAAAATTGACATCATGGTCATGAACTTCTTTATCATGAGAGCCATTGTCACATTTAGATTCCAACAAATCTGAGGCATCCTCCTTATATTTATCAAGCACAACTTGCTCAATCACATGTTGATAGATTGTTTCATTAGTGTCTGTGTCTTCACATCCCCCATTTAGTTGGGGAATTAGAAAATTAGGGGTGAAATTTTCAAAGGAAAAGTTACCAACACTTATATCACCTTGAATCCTATTTGTTTCATCCATGACACATCCACTAGTAGTACTTTCTAAGTACTCATCAGGGTTATCTTCAAAAAGAGTATTACTCCTATACCTATATGAATTGTCATTTGTAACTTCACTATCCAATGCAGATTCATCAAATAAAGGATTTAGTCATACCTTTATGGTAATTGGATGTATCTCATCTTTCTCATTTCCAGGATTCCAATAGTCTTGATCATCAATGCATTCAACATCAGTGTAGTCACTTGAATTGAGGGAAACATTCTCCACATCATCTTCATCATTTTCATTCACAATAATCGATCCACACTCAGAGAATTCTTTACATGAAGAATACTGCTCACTTCCTAGGAAACACACACCCTCAAGGCTATTAACATATCCCCTACTAGAAGCAAGGGATTCCATCTCCACTTCATAAGAAGAATCACATTTAATTGAAGACTATCCAAATTCGATCTCAACACTTTGATCCCTCATTAGTGCTATATCATTGGATCCAAGTGTATTCCCCTCATTGACTAGTGCATGATAAATGCTAGTTGAATAAATTTGGGAGGTTTCACCCACTACCTCTTGTGTTTGCTCACAGAATATGACATCCCAAAGAAGATAATTGGGTACTACCTCCTTGCTTTCACATTTTGTCTATTCATCCTCATTTCTACTACATGCACTTGCTTCTATGTTGCTTGAAAAATAACAACATTCAACAGTCAATTGCTCAGAATCTGATGCTTCTATTTCATATGTCAACCTTAGCCTTTTATTTTCCTCACTGTGGAAATTATTTCCCACATTCTGGGAAAAAGCTAGGGGAAAATTACCATGCTCAATTTCTTCCACAGTGTTTATCCAATCTACTACTCGATTTAGGCTATGAGGCTTTTGATCCTTAGACCACTAACTTGATCCTGATATGTAAGCCTCACAAAAAAAATTAATACACATTAAATCACTAGGCCTGAAGCTCTTGGTTATCTCCATCAAAGCATCCAAGAATCTTGAAAATAAGTCATATGGGGACTCATTTGCATATCTCTTTATTTCATATAACTTCCTGATAAAGAAAATTAAATCAGACCTTCATATCCTTGCTTGATGTGATGTTGATGCTTTCTCATGTTTTGCATCTCTTGGGAGTAAAGAAGATATAACATCTATGAGCTCCCTTTCTTGGAAAATCTTTTTACCTTATGATCTGTTTGGTTCAACAACTTGGTTACTACTAGAACAGTTGTTGGAAATCATAGGTCCTCTCATGATTGAGTATTTCAAATTATTCTCGATGTTCATAGCCTCTTGGTAGGCTTGCTGCAAAGTGGAAGGTTCTTTGTCTCTCAACAAAAAGCTCATCTTACTATCAAATGCTCCCAAATATATAACCAAACATTCTACATCATTTGGTCTCATATGCTCAAGGATTTCTCTTATAACCTTGAAAAATCCAAGGTTGAAAGCAGGGACCAATTCCCCTTTATCCTTAGAAATATCCATGAAATTCTTTCTTGCAACACTTGGGTTTATCCTTTCAACAAATTGGTCCATCAAGGCTACCTTAAGTTCATTCCAACCATGTATAGAGGAAACAGTCAGGAAAGAGAACCAGTCTCTTGCATCTCCTTTTAGGGATTGAACAAATAACTTCATAACCACATCTTCACAATCTATCTCATAATCACCCATCATGTCAGCAAATTCATGCACATGCTTTCTTGTTGATTCTGACTTGTCACCACTGAACTTTGGTATTTTTTCCCTGACCTTGGGTGGTACCATATTTGGGTAACCACAAATATTGTCAAAGTTGATAGCCTTGTACCTATCAGTACTAAAATTTCCTTGGTGAGACAATGACTATTCACCTTGCATACTCTTTTCCATATTTATAGCAGATGGCTTGAATTGACAACTTAATTTTAATTCTTGGAAAGAAATTGAGAATATACCCAACAATTATAAAACATTACTTCAATCCATTTTACAGGTTTGACCCTAAGACCTTGGCACATGTATTTCTTACAAATGTTGCCTAAGATCTAACAATTTAACATGCCCTTTTCATCATAACATGGGAATGTAGCTTATACACAAGGCATGCTAAAATATTATTATCATTCCCTCATCTAGTGCAAATTCACTCATTAGGGAATCATTTACATCTCAAGTATGGGAAAATTCATCTTGATTTATCAATAATTCGATCCTATTCTTTCAAATTTTATGAAAATACCTGGTAATTTGTAGTGAGTAACTATCCTTTGTCTTTTAAGTTACAGATCCGGTCAATTAATAAAATATTTAATAGGTTCTTTAAGTCAAAGTCATCACCTCCTTCAGGAGGACTACACTTCAAGTTAATATAGAGTTTCTTTACAATTATTCCATGTTCTAGGCTATCTTCCACAACAAATTCATACTCAGATCCTTCAATCTTTGCTACACTCCAATTATTTACCAGGTTCTTTAGGTTCACTTTACCCTTTGACTCTACATTTTGTATTTGTGTTTGGAGAAGGAGAATTCCCCAGTAGAGTCACCATTTTGTTTGTGTTTTCCAATGCACCTAAGGAATCTCTAAGGAACATCCAATTCCCATACTCAAGACCCTTACAATGAATGGCCAACTAACAATATTCAGTCAAGGACTGAGATCTTCTACACTTTAGGCTCTACGGGACCAAGGAGGGTGTTCCTATTGTATACATTTTGACCCAAACTTCATAGAACACATCATTTTCATAGATCAATTCTAATGAAGGGTAATTATGCATGAATTACTATGAGACTGGCTTATCTTTAAGTAAACTGCTACGCATTCATCAAAATGAAGATATCCTTAAGATTATTGACACATACATGTTGTAGGATTAAGGAATTTAAAATGAATTTGCATTTTGATTTCAAGTCGGTCACTAGATGGACAATTGATATACCCTTTATGTGAATATTTGAAAATAGACCAGTGCCTTGTTACATAGGGCATCAGAGTCACATACACAAAGATTAGTAACACATAAATGATTTTAAATCTGATGAAATGGACTACTCTCACAACAACTTTGCATTATAGAGCTCAAAATTTCTAGTACATAACTTCTTACCAAATCCTTTGTAAAACTACAAATTTATGACCCCATTTAAGAATTTTAATTGATTACTTGAATCAAATCATAAACAGAGACACACATTCAAAAAAATATTTGAAGACGAATGAAGACATCATTGACATTTCATTAAAAAATCACACAAATCTACATCAGGAGAGCACATGTATCAGAATTATACAATTGTTTTCTATATCAGTCACTTATGTAAAACTATTTAAGATAATTACATATGTTCATCAGAGCTCAAAACAAGTTATCTGCTCTATTCACTTTCTTTCCTCTACACGTAATATTCTACCCAGATAAGCACCTTACCAAAAACTTGATCAGAATCCCCGCAAATGAGCCCTGAATTCCCTTTTATAGAATAAGGGAGAAAAAAAGCTACCAGCTCAAATGCAACTTCAATACAAAATTTCATTTCGTCTTTAATTTCACCTACATTTCAAAATTCCCCATGTACTAATTCTACCAGAACACATTGAAAAATGGGGAAAAGAAGTCTGCAACTTCCATTAAAAGGGAAATGCAAAGTACCGCCAAAATTCCCTTTGTCACTAGGTACGCAATGAACCATACATTCAAATCATCATGAAGGTTCATAGTTAGCATCAGACCCAAAAAAAATAGCCACGTACAGTGAAGAAGAGAGGAACCATCACTGCAATTTATCAAAACCAAAATTTTCCATTGCACATGGCATCTTCTCATCGACCAACCACCTTTCCCTTACCAGTACCCACACCACGATACACATGCCCACTTCGCATTGTTGCAAGGGAGGGAGAAGAAACCTCAACTCTTTCCTCATCCTTTTCCTTTTGTAGCACAGTGCCATCCCATCCACCTGGAGTCCTAACAGCCAGTGGAGGGATGGACAATATCTCTTCACCAAGGGAAGGAATTCAACCCAAAGTTGTGAGATACTGGCAGTAGTCAGAGTTGGTCTTCGTCTCACTGTCTAACAGGGTTATCTATGAGTTTGATGGGCGAATGCTAGCATCTGAAGGAGCCATGCCCATATCTTATTTTTCTACTTTCCCTGGTAGTGAATTGCAATGGCTCCCTACCTTTGTCCTCCATCTTTTTAGCAACATCATTCTATAATTGTAGCCTCCTGCTGCACCTTGTGGGTGCACTCTTAGGCTTGTTAGCAGGAGCACCAATTTCTACAGTTGAGGCATGCTCTGGAACACTGGAACCAAGCCTCTGTGAACTCAATCAAACCGACCTTCTTGATGGCTCCATAGAAGTTACTAGCTTACTCATCTTCTTAGTATGGTGATCTCTCAGACTAACTCTATCTCAATTCAAAAAAATTCTAACTACAATTAGCAGTTATTTCTTGCTATATTTATCATGTGATGTGATGATAGGAGTAATCAATACTTAGAAAATCACACACATGAAATAGTGGAAATTTTTTGGCATATGTATCATCATCGTTTCATTCCCAAATGCATGGAAATTTGTAAATCATACTTCATGATTGCTAGTAATTAAATCTCCACACACACGGAGATCTATTTGATCATTCCTATAGAAAGTTGGTCATTAATGCTAGTTGCAAGACCAAATGGTTGTCACATTCCTGTCCATTTATTTTAAATATGTTCTGTCAATCTTCTGCTAAGATGGTAAATCAAATGGCTTGCACTGAGTTGACCATCTTTGAATTCCAGTTGTTCACTGATTAATCGCCTTCATCCAATGGCATTAACCCACCTCGGATGGAAATTTCTCCATCAGCGAGCTCTATCCATATCACAAATTGTGTAGATCGATCCACATGTCAAGATCTCACTAATCTCATGGCTTTTAACAAGCCTCCAACTTCTCCTTGCGAGCCAATGGGGAATGGTGGATATTAACCTGGGTGTTTGATCAACATCATCTATTCAATGCTTCAGCGGTGGGCATGGTAGTGGAGATTAGGCCCCACAATTGTACAAGGACATGCATCCTTATACCGCACACCCCGCACACCGTAACCTATTGGCATTTATCACCTGCGAGCTGGTGGGGTATAGTCTAGATCGCTTCCCTTATGCACGAATCCTAAAATCTGTGCATACAATGAGGTTAGAAATAATAAGGGGCCCATTAGGCTAAGGAAATTTAACCCTTAAGGACAAATGACTTAAGTCTTAAGTCATTGGAAAATATTCATTGCTCAGACTTAGAGAAAATTTGGAGCGAACAATAAAACGGGTGACCGGTACTCTAAACCAAAGGGGTCGGTAAACGAACATGCACTGTGGCTTTAGGAAAGACTTAACAAACTAGCGACTAGCAGAGCAAGTCAATGAAGAATTAGAATACTTGAATACTTTATAAAAAAAACCCTACTCACACATGGGGACAAGGGTTTATGAAGCAGACAGGGTCTACAAGTAGCTTAAAAATAGGAAAATTTCAGAAGCTCCATCATCTTCTACAAGTGCGTGCTGGAATCTTACCTTCCATGTGCTGAAAATATCCTCATCAATATTAATCAAATACTTTAGCTTTCTACACAAACTTTTAGGTGGTGTTCTCCTAGATACATACATCTCAACATTAGGAATTTCATCAATATTTAACTATGTGGACACCGATTTTGGTATCCAAGGTTCTCTTGCACTTCTAGGGTTTTCCACCTAAAAGGAGAGAAATGGACCAAAATGTGTAATGTTCCCACTCAAAACTATGCAAATGTGGATAAAATATGTCTACATAAAATGATCTAAGTGCAATAAATTGAAAAAGGAAATGAATTATTAATGCAAAACCTAAGAAATGCAAATTGTTTGAAAACACATTATGATATGCAAAATGACCTAAGAATGTAAGTAAATAATAACAAAAATGAACAAGACTTGAGAGGTGCACTTGGAAACTGGAATGTCATGCAGAGAGGCTCTCAAATCCTACAGAATTTGTTGTTAATTCCAACTAGGACACTTACGCCAAGCTGGGCAACTTAGTCTTATTTCGTTGAGATTCTACCGAAATGGGTTTCTGTCAAATGGGTATCCAAAAATGTAGAAATCACTTTTTAGGCCTGGTAGTGGGACTAATTCACCACATATGGTGACTTATTCCACCTAGGAATCTTGGAAAATTTTGGGTAGGAATCTATAGCTATCAATCTACACTTCTCTTCCTGACAGGTCTTTAGTTCAGATTCTACAGAAAATAGGCTGAAAGAGGTCTCCAAGCTTCAATTAGGTATTTTTTGACTTGAATGACTTTGATGAGTTGACAACACCTTTTTAACACCTTTATCTTTGACAAATATGCATAGAAGACCTACAAAACACACATGCAAAGAGGGGGAAAAGGGTCAAGGGTTAGAGAATAGGGGTTTGCCTTGGTCAAACACCAATTTGGTAATCAAACCCTTGAAAATGAAATTAGATAGAAAGAGAATGATGAATGAACAACATGCAATGTCACAACTCACCAAACCCTTGATGTAGAAATCTACAGATATGCAAGAAGATGCTCTAATGGATGCTTGAGAATGATTAAGAAAATGCATTAAGGAAATTAGGAAATTAAAAGATTGTAGGAGATGGAAAATGAGGGGAAAACCCTTTATTTATACTTGATTTTACAATATTTCTTGAAAATAACACATCATAGGCCGACCTTAAGGTTAAGAAAATAAAATACTACCAGAAAATTTAAATAATTTTGATTTTGTGCCCAGTGGGACTAAGTCGCCCTAGGTGGCGACTTGGTCCCACCAGGGCAATCTTACTAGGTGTCAAAAATGAAAGTGTATTTAATGATGTTTAACGAGATTATTCTTCGAAACACACTTAATTAGGGCCGAAAAGTGAATTAAGGGGTCATTTAAACATAAGAAAGGGTTGAATTAATGATGACAAGCCTAGAAAATCATGAGAGTTTGTTACAACTCTTTACGACACTTTGAAATAAGACTTGGTAAGTGATAAAAAGAGGTTATTTGGGTAAATTATAATGAAAGGGTCCTAGAAAAGTGTGAAAGTGGGTTATAACACTTCACAACACTTTTACAAGACATCCTAGAATTTTTAATAATTCACAAGGGTCCAAGACCTAATGTGAATGTGTTGGCCACACTACAACATTAAATCTAGGAAAAATCAAGCCAAAGTCCATAAGAAAGACTCAAGTGAGTGTAAAAATGTCCAACTATACATTTTTTGGTGACACATTAAGCCCCCACATTAGTGAGAGGATGAACTTGCTTCAAACTCACAATAAAGTAGCCCAACATGCACATCAAGAGGGATCCAAATACACTCATGTTGGTAAGATGAGACAACAATAATCAAGAGGGATGATCAAGCCCCCAGGATCAAGATCCCATGGCAAACCAAACATTAGCACAAAGTAACACACAAGAAAATGATGAAAAATAATGAAAGAGAGAAAATGAGAAAGAAAAGAGAGTCGGATCAAGCTTTGATCATTTTTCCATGATCCGGTTGTGGATCGGATCTAGGTTGTTTGTCCAGAAAATGTGTACTCACTTTGAGGTGATGGAACTCATGGTTGTCCGCCAAGTGAGAAGGCCTAAAAGGTGAGAAACATACACTCATGGTTGGTATGCACTCACACACATGCAGGTGGCTATGGGGAAAATTTATTCCTAGGAATGGGCTTCCCACTCAACCATACCAAAGTTATACCTCCTGATAACTTTAATAAGGTGCCAAAAAAAAATGACATTTCGAGCTTCACGAGACAAGCAAAAATTTGTATGCTTGGAGCGAATGAAAAAATGCGATGGCACCACATGAATGCAAGTTGTGTTATGCAAGGTGGCCATATAAAAAATACAAAATGCAACATGCCAAAGATGTTCAAAGGAGTCTTGCTTAGTTCATGTGAGGTCTTTAACTTAGGGAACATTTTTTCTATTGTCTCCAAGAGAGGACTGAAGGATAGAAAATTCTCAACTTAGGGGATGCAGTGTGTCACATCAAGCCACCAAGAGGAATCTAATACACTAAGATAGATCACACTCATGAAATACATCACACCCAGATCCACAAAGTGACAAAACACATCATATGAAGTAACAAGGCTGCACTAAGAACCAAGAAAAAGAAAAATGTAAAATGAATATTCCAATGTATGCCCCCACTTTAAAGGAATTGATACACACTATACTATGATAAATTACTTTAAAGTAGCAAATTAAAAATGCTAACAAGAAAAAAGACGTGAGAGACAACTTGGAAAGACCCTATGCCAAGTCATATGTTTCTGAGTAAGGTTGCGTCATGAGAGAGAAAGGAAAAAGAAAGAGAAAGGAAGGGGTTGCCCCCAAAATGAAAACACCAAACACATAAGGGTTCTATGGATTTGGGGTCAGTATGTTCTTTGTTGAAATGTTTTGTAAAGAGCTTGAAACTGTCATCATCCCCAAAATACATAGAACTGGAAGAATGACACAAAGAGAGTGAAAACAAAGAAAAAGAAAAATCCATTTGAGTCAACATGGAAGAGACATAGGATATCTCAACACTTTGCATCATCCCCAAAAGGAAAACACAAGCAAAATGAAAATGAAAAAGGCGAAAGAAAATGAAAAAGATTTTGGGTCAACATGAAGGAGACATTTCAATCTCAATTCCTTGTGTCATCCCCAAAAGGAAAACACAAGCAAAAGACAAAAGAAAAGGGGAAAAAAAAAAGGGGGCCTTTTGGGTCAACATGAAAAAGACATTATTGTCTCAATGCCTTGTGTCATCCCCAAAAGGAAAACACAAGAAAAAGAAAAAGAAAAGGGAAAAGGTGAAAGCAATGTATGACATACAGAAGAATGAAGCTACACATATAGGAATGCCACAAAGAGAGAGAGAGAACATAAGAAAAAACATTACGGGGGAACACATTATGCACATGAAAACACAAAAAAGAAAAAGAAAAAGAAAATGCAAAAGACTAGAAAGGAAAATGCAATTCAACCGTCAAGAAAGTCATCCACCTCCCAATCATGTTCATCCTATGTTCAGGGTGGGAAACTAGCCAAAGGGACAAGAGAAAGTGTCGAACTAGGGGAAGCACTAGGTTCTACACTCTTTGTAGGATATTTATCTTTTAAGCTCATGGAAGAGGAAAATAATGTATTCAAATCATTATGTACCTCTTCATCTATTTTAGTGATCTCATCATCATCATCCAAATTAATCACAATAGGAGGACGAATGACAATGTCCAATGAAGGTTGTATCTTTGGTTGTGGTTGTTGTATTGGATCATTTTTTTTGTGATTGGGGAGGAGGGTCATCATGCATTGCTTCTGTCAAGTGCGGATTTTCACTTTCTTTATTATCTTCATCTTGTAACTTGTGAGCAAGGGCACAACGTCTACACCTACGCTCCTGAGATCCTTTGTTTATTTTGGTTTTATTGTCAAGTTGTGTTTGTGAAAGAGCAGGTCGATCAACCATAGGTTGCTTGTCTTCCCTAAGGGGAGGAATAGAAGGAACCATGGAAGGTTGTTCATCCACTTTCTCCTTTTCTTTATAAACTTTTTTTATACAAGGAGGCATGACGAAGTTGTTATCATTATCTTGTGGTCTCTTGGATGATATTGGGGAGGTTTCAGGTGCTATTTGAGTTTGATGGGTTGGTTCTTGTTCAAGTTGAAGCATTGTTTCATCAGGATAGGAGTGTCAGAAGTGGATAGGGACATGTTGCAGAGAGACAATTATGCAATTTTCTTTGCTTTAAATTTTTGGTAAGAAATGAAAAAGAAGTCTTTGCGAGGTGTTATAGGTTCCATGGGTTCGGGCCAAAATGCTTCTAAGGAGAAGTTTCCTTTAGAAGACAAAGGGTGGAAGCCACTATGGTGAACAGTGAATATTTCATTGTCAAAGGGAAACTTTAAACATTTGTGTATGACCGAAGGGACAACTTTCATTGAGCGAAGCCATGGATGGCCCAGCCTGAATAGAATTGGCCCACAGAGTGATAGAAGGAATCACCCACCTGGAAACCACAGGCTGATGTCTGAGCAGACCAGCACTTTAGAGGAGGCACATCAAGAGATTTCTTAGGTTGTCCCTTATGAGGTATAATGTCTATTGTACCTACCATTTCATCCATAGGATTAATGGTGGTCATATGTGGAATAGGATCAGGATGTTCAACATCTATATGAACATTCATCACATAATTCTTTGGAGTTTCACTAACTTTGACAAATTAAACATTATGTTTAGGAATTGGATTAGTGAAAATTCGCAAATTTTGATTTAGAGGGGAAATAGAATTATTTCCTTGATCATTAACACCTGCAATGAATAGATAGCTGGAATCAATGAGGTCTTGCACAAGGTGTTCAAGACACTTACAATTTTCCATGTAATGTCCATTTTGTCTATGATAATGGCAATAAGCATTGGATTTAATGTTCAGAGGTAAAGGCTTAGTGGGATCAGGTGCTTTAACAACAGGTAAGGTAATCATTTGTTGTTGCAAAAGTTGGGACATTGTGTTATGAAGAGTTTCCGGTAAAGGTGTAAACTATCTTTTCGGATCTCCACAACTATAAGGTATCATGGCTTTAACAACTACTACTTGGTTGTTGATGGGTTGAGTTGGTTATTAAGGGGGATTAAACTATAATAACCCTTTGTTTTGTTTCCAAAATGCTTGTGAATTGTTTGGACTCACATGTTTAAACTTCTCAGTTCAGCTAGAAGTGGACTTGGCATCACGACTACTAACCGAATTGTGATAATCGCAAAGGAAGGTATGCAAGTGCATAGAGGGAAATTTCATCATGGCAAGTTTTTCCTGAAGTTTAGTTTGCAATTTTTCTATAAACATCTTTTGAAGATGCGGATCAAGAATCTTGACATCAATTTGAGAATAAAGTGATTGATAACGTGAGATAAAATCAGTTATATTTTCTTCTTCATGTTGTTTGCATCTCATCAAATCAGCCAAGGTTTTCTTTGGAGTCATATGCACTTGGAAATGATTTATAAATCCATGAACTAGTTCATTGAATGAATGAATTGAATTTTTTGGTAAGGATGAAAACCATTCCAAGGTAGTGTCTTTTAAAGTCCTAGGAAATAGTTTTTCTAACAGTTTATCATCAAGAAAACAATCACTACATAAGGTGGTGTAAGCATTAACATGGTTAGAAGGATCTCCCTTACCTCCATATTTCTCAAATCTAGGCATCTTTATTCCTTGTGGCATCAGTATTCGCAATATTTCCAAAGATAGTGGGCTTCTTCAAACATAATAGGTGGGTGATCCATTCTAATTTTGGATTATGGTGGATATTTGTTTTTGCATGGAGCAGACGGTTTGGAAAAGTTGTGTTATGAGAGGGTCAGTGTAAGTCGTATGAGGTAGAAGCAAAAGTGGTGATGGATCGTATGTAGTGGTAGGGAAAGTGAATGGAATGCTTATAGATGGTATGGTGGAAGAGGATAGAACATGTGATGCCACATAAGAATTAGGAATGCTAGCAGGAATAGTCAAGGAAAAAATCACATTACTAACCTGTGGCATTGTGGTTGTGACTTGAGGAGTGGTATAGGCAGGTATGGATGCTACTGTTGAAGAGAGAGGAGTGTAAGGTCCTCCTTGGATAACCATAGTGTTTGTTGGTTGAGATGTACTAGAGGTGGAAGGAACATGTTTATGGTATATCTCAACAATTTGTTTCATAACGTCTAGGCCTTCATCACTTTCAAGCATGCAATGGATGTTCTCTAAAGTAGGAATCGCAGTGGTTGAAATGTTTTCAAGACACACTTGATGTTGAAGATGTGTTAAGTCCTCATGAATATTAATGATGTTGTCTTGTGAAATGTGATCGGTTTGTGTGTCAACTTGCATGTTGTTGGAAGGAAAAGAGTTGCTAAAGGTAGGATCCATTTCTAGTGTACTAGTTGCAATACTAGTTCACCAAAATGTGGACACCAATTTTGGTATCCAAGGTTCTCTTGCACTTCTAGGGTTTTCCACCTAAAAGGAGAGAAATGGACCAACATGCATAATGTCCCCACTCAAAACTATGCAAATGTGGATGAAATATGTCTAAATGAAATGATCTAAATGCAATAAACTGGAAAAGGAAATGAATTATTAATGCAAAACCTAAGAAATGCAAATTGATTGAAAACACATTGTGATATGCAAAATGACCTAAGAATGCAAGTAAACAATAACAGAGATGAACATGACTAGAGAGATGCACCTAGAAACTGGAATGTGATGCAAAAAGGCTTTGGAATCCTATAGAATTTTTTGTTAAGGCCAAATGGGACACTTACACCAAGCTGGGCAACTTAGTCCTATTTTGGGGAAATTCTCCAAAATGGGTTTCTACCAAATGAGTATCCAGAAATGTAGAAATCACTTTTCAAGCTAGGTAGTGGGACTAATTCACCAAAAATGGTGACTTAGTCCACCTGGGAATCTTGAGAAATTCGGGGCAGGAATCTGTAGCTATCAATTTGCACTCCTCTTCCTGACAGGTGTCCTATTTAGATTCTACAGAAAATGGGTTGAAAGAGATCTCCAAGCTTCAATTAGGGATTTTTTGACTTGAATGACTTTGATGAGTTGAAAACACCTTTTTAACACCTTTCTCTTTGAAAAATCTACATACAAGACCTGCAAAACACACATGCAAAGAGGGGGAAAAGGTTTAAGGGTTAGAGTAGGGGTTTTCCTTGGTCAAACCCCAATTTGGTAATCAAACTCTTGAAAATGAAATGAAATAGAAAGAGAATGATGAATTAACAACATGCAATGTCACAACTCACCAAACCCTTGATGTAGAAATCTGAAGATATGCAAGAAGATGCTCCAATGGATGCTTGAAAGTGCTTAGAATGCTTGAGAATGACTAAGAAAATGTATTAAGGAAATTAGGAAATTAGAAGATTGTAGGAGATGAAAAATGAGGGGAAAACCCTTTATTTATCCTTGATTTGACAATATTTCCCAAAAATAACACATCACAGGCCGACCTTAAGGTTAAGAGAATAAAATCCCGCCAGAAAATTAAAATAATTTTGACTTTTTTGCCCAATGGGACTAAGTTGGCCCGGGTAGTGACTTGGCCCCACTAGGGAAATTTACAGGGTGTCAGAAATTAAAGTGTATTTAATGATGTTTAACGATATTATTCTCTGAAACACACTTAAGTAGGGTCGAAAGTGCATTAAGGGGTCATTTAAACATAAGAAAGGGTTGAATTAATGATGAAAAGCCTAGAAAAGCATGAGAGTTCATTACAACTCTTTACAACACTTTGAAATAAGACTTGATAAGTGATAAAAAGAGGTTATTTAGGTAAATTATAATGAAAGGGTCCTAGAAAAGTGTGAAAGTGGGTTATAACACTTCATAACACTTTTACAAGACATCCTAGAATTCTTAATGATTCACAAGGGCCCAAGGCCTAATGTGAATGTGTTGGCCATATTACAACATTAAATCTAGGAAAAATCAAGCCAAAGTCCATAAGGACTCACGTGACCGTAAATGTCCAACTATACATTTTTTTGTGACATAGAGTGAGGTGGGATAGATCATGTACATTCGATTGAGGGTGGAATTGACGACATACCTTGAGGTTGACATGGGGATGATGGTGTACCTTCTTCATCAAATCTGAGTGATGATGTACTCTCAACTCGAGATATCATGGATGGTGTCCCTTCATATTCACTTGTGGTAGATGGTGTCCAACCATATTCAATTGTGATAGATGGTGTCCCTCCATATTCACTTGCAGTATATGGTGTCCCTCCATATTCACTTGTGGTTAATGATGTCCCTTCGTATTCACTTCCGATAGAGGATGTGTCTCCAACTACAATATTAAAACCTGTCTTACTACAATGCTTTCACATTCATGCTCTTTTTTCCACTAATGCCTTTTCTCTTTTTGATGGTTGAGGTTCCTCTTGAATTGGATTTTTTTCGTCAATTGTATCCAATTTCTCCTTCTGACGATATTCACTCATCCATTCTCTATTTTTTTCTTTATTAGTTTTATACTCTTCATTTGTTGGTTTATTACTTCTTTGTTTCCTCAGCATGGCAGATAATTTTACCTATAGCATGGTAATAAGACAAATATTATTTCCTAAAAAATGAATCCACACAAATAAATGAAATATATGTCATTCAAGGCTTCATACAAAATACTTACAATCATCCTGTAGAAGAGTATTGCTAGCATAGACAAAGGTCACATGAATTTTTTGATGGAATTCTAAAAAAGAAATGTTGTCATGTGGCATTCCATGATTTCAAGATAGGCTCAAAATGGAAGCATGGACAAGGCATATGAATTGTTTGACAATAATGTTTTCATAAACATGTATGCAAAATGTGGTACTTTAACAAGCTAGTGAGCTCACTAGCTTGCCAATGCAGTAGGGTTGACAAGGTAGGGGTACCATGAAAAAAATGCCTCATAGAAATGGGGTCTCATGGTGATGTACATCACCATGAGACCTCATTTCTATGAGGCATATTTTCATACTGCCCCTACCTTGTCAAACCTACCTCATTGGCAAGCTAGTGAGGTCACTAGCTTATCAATATAGTAGGGTTGACAAGGTAGGGGCAGCATGAAAAAATGCCTCATAGAAATGGGGACTCATTTACATCACCGTGAGTCCCCATTTCTATGAGGTATTTTTTCACACCGCCCCTACCTTGTCAAATCTACCACATTGACAAGCTAGTGAGATTACTAGCTTGTCAATGGTAGCACATTTCGCATACATGTCTATGAAAACATTATTCTCAAACAATTCACATGCCTTGTCCATGCTTCCATTTTGAGCCTATATTACAATCATGGAATGCCACATTAATACATTTCTTTAAGGCATTCCATCCAAAAAATCATGTGAGCATTGGCAAGCTAGTGAGCTCACTAGCTTGCCAATGCAATAGGGTTGACAAGGTAGGGCAGTGTGAAAAAAATCCTCATAGAAATGGGGTCTCATGGTGATGCCTCATAGAAATGAGGTCTCATGGTGTACATCATTGTGAGACCCCATTTCTATGAGTCATTTTTTCATGCTACCCCTACCTTGTCAACCCTACTGCATTGGCAAGCTAGTGAGCTCACTAGCTTGTCAAAGGTACCACATTTTGCATACATTTCTATGAAAAAATTATTGTAAAACAATTCACATGCCTTTTCCATGTTTCCATTTAGAGCCTATCTTGCAATCATGGCATGCCACATTACCACATTTATTTAAGGAATTCCATCCAAAAATTCGTGTGACCATTGGCAAGCTAGTGAGCTCACTAGCTTGCCAATGCAATAGGTTGACAAGGTAGGGACGCATGAAAAAATGCCTCATAGAAATGGGGTCTCATGGTGATGCCTCATAGAAATGAGGTCTCACGATGTACATCACCATGAGACCCCATTTCTATGAGGCATTTTTTCACACTTCCCTTACCTTGTCAACCCTACCACATTGGCAAGCTAGTGAGCTCTCTAACTTTCCATTATTAGGGGACAAGGTAGGGAGAATGCCTCAGAAATGGGGTCTCACAATGATGTACATCACTATCCCCATTTCTATGAGGCATGCTGCCTCTACCTTGTCAACCCTACCACTATAAGACCCCATTTCCATGAGACATTTTTTCACATTGCCCCTACCTTGTCAACCCTACTACATTGGCAAGATGATGGTGAGACCTCATTTCTATGAGGCTTTTTTCACACTACCCCTACCTTGTCAACCCTACCGCATTGGCAAGCTAGTAAGCTCACTAGCTCGCCAATGCTAGCACATTTTGCATACATGTCTATGAAAACATTATTCTCAAACAATTCACATGCCTTGTCCATGCTTCCATTTTGAGCCTATCTTGCAATCATGGCATGCCACATTACCATATTTCTTTAAGGCATTCCATCCAAAAAATCATGTGAGAACTGGCAAGCTAGTGAGATCACTAGCTTGTAAAAGGTACCACATTTTTGCATACATTTCTATGAAAACATTATAGTCAAACAATTCACATGCCTTGTTCATGCTTCCATTTTGAGCCTATCTTGCAATCATGGCATGCCACATTAACACATTTCTTTAAGGAATTCCATCCAAAAAATCACGTGAGCAATGGCAAGCTAGTGAGCTCACTAGCTTCCCAATGTGGTAGGGTTGACAAGGTAGGGGCAGCGTGAAAAAAAGTCTCATAGAAATGGGGTATCATGGTGATTCCTAATAGAAATAAGGTATCACAGTGTGCATCACCATGACACCCCATTTATATGAGGCATTTTTTCATGTTTCCCTTACCTTGTCAACCCTACCACATTGGCAAGTTAGTGAGCTCACTAGCTTGCCAATTCAATAGGGTTGACAAGGTAGGGGCAACATGAAAAAATTCCTCATAGAAATGAGCTCACTAGCTTTTCAATATAGTAGGGTTGACAAGGTAGGGGCAGCATGAAAAAATTCCTCTTAGAAATGGGGTCTCACAGTGATGTACATCACCAGGAGATGCCATTTCTAAGAGACATTTTTTCACACTACCCCTACCTTGTCAACCCTACTGAATCAGCAAGCTAGTGAGCTCACTAGCTTGCCAATGTGATAGGGTTGACAGGTAGGAGCTCACTAGCTTTCCAATGCAGTAGGGTTGACAAGGTAGGGTCAGCGTGAAAAAATGCCTCATAGAAATGGGGTCTCACAGTGATTAAATCTTCATGAGACCCCATTTCTATGAGGCATTTTTCATGTTTCCCCTACCTTGTCAACCCTATCGAATTGGAAAGCTAGTGAGCTCACTAGCTTGCCATTTCATCACCGTGAGACCCCATTTTTATGAGGAATTTTTTCACGCTACCGCTACCTTGTCAACCCTACCAAATTGGCAAGCTAATGAGCTCACTAGCTTGCAAATTCAGCAGGTTTGACAAGGTAGGGGTAGCATGAAAAAATGCCTCATAGAAATGGGGTCTCACAATGATGTACATCACCATGAGACCCCATTTCTATGAGGTATTTTTTCACGCTGCCCCTACCTTGTCAACCCTACCACATTGGAAAGCTAGTGAGCTCACTAGCTTGTCACAGGTACCACAATTTGCATACATTTCTATGAAAAAAATTATTGTCAAACAATTCACATGCCTTGTTCATGCTTCCATTTTGAGCCTATCTTGCAATCATGGCATGCCACATTAAAAAATTTCTTAAAGGCATTCCATCTAAAAATTCATGTGAGGATTGGCAAGCTAGTGACCTCACTAGCTTGCCAATATGGTAAGGTTGACAAGGTAGGGGTAGCTAGTGAGATAGTGAGCTATGCATTGGCAAGCTAGTGAGCTACGCATTGGAAAGCTAGTGAGCTCACTAGCTTGTCAAAGGTACCACATTTTACATACATTTCTAAGAAAACATTATTGTCAAACAATTCACATCCCTTGTCCATGCTTCCACTTTGAGCCTATCTTGCAATCATGGCATGCCACATTACCACATTTCTTTAAGGCATTCCATCCAAAAAATCAAGTGAGCATTGGAAAGCTAGTGATCTCACTAGCTTCCCAATGCGTTAAGGTTGACAAGGTAGGGACAGCGTGAAAAAATGCCTCATATAAATGGGAACTCATGGTGTACATCACCATGAAACCCCATTTCTATGAGGAATTTTTTCATGCTACCTCTACCTTGTCAACCCTACCACATTGGCAAGCTCACTAGCTTGTTAATGCAGTAGGGTTGACAAGGTAGGGGCAGCATAAAAAAATGCCTCATAGAAATGGGAACTCATGGTGATTTAACCTTTCCAATGAGGTGGGGTTGACAAGGTAGGAGAAGCATGAAAAAATGCCTCATAGAAATGGGATCTCATAGTGATGGGGTCTCACGATGACAAGGTAGGGGCAGCATGAAAAAAAATCTCATAGAAATGGTGTCTCATGGTGATGTACATCACCGTGAGACCTCATTTCTATGAGGAATTTTTCATGTTTCCCCTACCTTGTCAACCCTACCACATTGGCAAGCTAGTGAGCTCACTAGCTTGCCAATACAGTAGGGTTGATAGGGTAGGGGTAGTGTGAAAAAATGCCTCATAGAATTGGGGTCTCACAGTGATGTACAACACAATGAGACCCAATTTCTATGAGGATCACTATGAGACCCCATTTCTATGAGAAATTTTTTCATAGTGCCCCTACCTTGTCAACCCTATCACATTGGCAAGCTAGTTACCTCACTATCTTGTCAATGCTACCACATTTTGCATATATTTCTACAAAAAAATTATTATCAAAAAATCACTTGCATTGTCCATGCTTCCATTTTGAGCCTATCTTACAATCATGGCATGCCACATTACCACATTTCTTTAAGGAATTCCATCCAAAAAATCATGTGAGAATTGGCAAGCTAGTGAGCTCACTAGCTTACCAATGTGGTAGGGTTGAAAAGGTAGGGGTAGTATGAAAAAATTCCTCATACAAATGGGGTCTCACGGTGATACCTCACGAGCTTGCCAATGCAGTAGGGTTGACAAGGTAGGGGCATCATGAAAAAATGCCTCATAGAAATGGGGACTCACAGGGATATAAATCACCATGAGTCCCCATTTCTATGAGGAATTTTTTCATGTTGCCCCTACCTTGTCAACCCTACCACATTTTCTTGTGGCATACCATGATTGGAAGATAGGTTGTGCCTTTCCCCATGTTGCTAACTTAGCCTTGAATAAAGAGTCTTGAAACAATGGAGAGAAGGGTTGGAATTCCTTATAGGTAGACTAATCAAGGAAACATTTAAAATATATCACAACATTAGTGATGAGGTAAGTTTAGTGATGTGCTAAATTTAGAAATAGAGATGAAAGCCAAAATAGATTCAAAGATCTATCAATGTGGGAGGAGTATATTCCAATTTTGTAGATGTTTTGCATGTTTTGCACACACGCCCCGCCGTAGGCAGGGACCCCTCTTTTCACTCCCAATGGGCTGCTTGGCTCTTGTCTCATTTTGCGTGCCCCTTTCCTAGAGCCTAAATTGGTCATGTGCCTTCAAATGATCAAATTCCCCTTACGAAATTCACCTACCGAGTTTCACCAAGTCTTTTACCTTCGCGGAAGTGCCCCTACGAGTTTCCCTTCATTTGTTCCTGCTGACTTGGCCCCTCCTCGCATGCTTCACGTTTTCCATCATTTTTGGACTTTGGAAACAAGTTTCCTATGGATTTGGGATGTTTTTGTGGTGCCTAAGTGAACTGCCAAGGTTTCGTTAAGTTTTAGGAATTTCAAAAATTTCCTTCTAGAACTCCGTCCCTCCTTTGTACTTTTGGACTTTCGTCTGCCCCCAACGTTCCGGCTCCTGAAACCCAGCCCTTCAGTGGCCATTTTCGAAACTCCACCCCTCCATGGCTGTTTCAGGAAATTCATCCCTCCTTTGCCATTTTGGACTTCCATCTACCCCCAGCGTTCTATCTCCCAAAACTCGGCCCCTCCATGGCCGTTTCTGAAACTCCACCCCTCCGTGGCCATTTTGGAAACTCTATCCCTCCTTTGTCATTTTGGACTTCCATCTACCCCTAGTATTCCGGCTCCCAAAACCCGGCCCCTCCATGGTCATTTCCAGAACTTCAGCCCTCCATGGACATTTCTAGAACTTCATCCCTCCTTTTCCATTTTGGCCTTCTATCTACCCCCAGCATTCTAGCTCTCGAAACCTGACCCCTCCATGGTTGTTTCTGGAACTCTGCCCTTCCATGGATGTTTCTGGAACTCCATCCCTCATTTTCTATTTTGGCCTCCCATCTGCCCCCGGCATTCCAGCTCTCAAAACCTGGCCCTTCCGTGGCCATTTTTGAAACTCTGCCCCTCTATGGTCATTTCCAGAACTTCATCCCTCCTTTGCAGTTTTGGACTTCCATCCCCCCCGATGTTCTGGCTCCTAAAACCCAGCCCCTCCATGGCTATTTCTAGAACTTCGGCCCTCCATGGCCATTTCCGGAACTCTGTCCCTCCTTTTCCATTATGGCTTTCCATTCACCCCCAGAGTTCCAGCTCCTAGAACCCGACCCCTCTGTGGTCATCTAGAACTTTCCTTCCAGGTCACTATCCCTCCATGGCTATTTTTTCTTCCATCCATCATCTGCCCTTGCACCCGCATCCCTGAGCCCACATTTATGTTTGTAGTCCAAATGAGATTGAAATATGAATATATGTTCTTTTGATGATGCATGAATGGATCTAATAGCATTTTGCAAGATTTGACTAACATCTTCCTTGATTTACATATGAAAGTGCTTAGTGCACTTTGTGTGTGCAAGATTCAAGAAACCTATTGCGGGTCCGTCGGGGAGACCCATTGAGAAGGCTAAACAAGGAAAAGTACATAGCTCTTGTCACCATTCATTTTATGCCCACCTTTCCTTGTAGAAGTGGACCCATGTCAAGGAAGTCAATGACAAAAATGCAAGGGGTTGCCTTGAAGAGAGCATGAGGGAGCTATCCTACTTCTCACCAGATGATGATGATCTTTAAGGAGCTTCCCAACAAAATAAGGGGCAACCAATCCATTGATGTCAATTGTCAACGGGCCTATTTTATCCAATTAAGAATGTTGCAAGTCCATCAAGCAAAGGGAAGCCTTTGGGAAGTTTCAACTATAATAAAAGGGAAATCAACAAGAGGAAAAAACTAATACAGTAACTGGCCACTACAAGACAAAACAGGGAAAAGACAAAAGTTGTATTTTAAATTGCTAAATATTGTGGGGTAGGTGAAACCCCAATGTAAAAAAATTTGGTCCATTCATTGTAAATCAATCCTGGCCATTCATTTGGGCTTTGGAAAACAATAAATAGGGGTCTTCCCCTCATTTGTAAAGGGTTGGAGAGCTACTATAAAAAGCATTTGCAGCAATAGAAGACAACATTGCATGATTTTATGGATGTTCTCTTTGATTTTGCTTATCTTGCATGCATAGTTCTACCTTCCATGTTAGTTTTAGTGTTAGTTTCTTGAATGGAAGTGGTGGTGGTGTTATTTCAGTATTTGATGAATTTCCAGCTCATGCTTTTTGTGGTTCATTAATGATGAATCACTTTACAAAGCTAGTTTGAGCTTCCTTCCTTTATTGATGCAACTTAGTTCGATTGCATGTGCATGATGTGTGTGTGTAATCTGAAAATCTATAGTCCTTAGAAGATTGCAATAGTTTTGTGTAACTGTAAGATCCTCTTAGCCAAGAAAAACCCAATTTAGGGAGTTTATCTACTGTAGCAGCCTCCATGATCACTATTCATTCATAGTTTCAGATCCAGGAACTTCCTCTTTTCCCTACCCCATTTCTTTTTCTTTTCTTTTTTGATAAGTGACCTTAAGAAAGGTTCATTGCATATTGTAAAGCTAAATCCAAGGATAAAATGGAGTTCAAGACTGTTGTTTGAACCTATAGCAAACACACAACAAATCTCCCATCCTAAGAACTCCATTTGCAAATCCAACTTCCCATGCTTTTTAACTCATCTGTAAGTCTGCCTTGTGATTCTAGCAAATCACATAAATCAACTAAGATATTCCAAGCACTGTCAAGACCTAACATTAGAGACCTTAGGATAGTGTTCTACAATCTGATTATGGAAGATTGTCTTTCAAGAGAGGTGATGCACCCATGCATTACCTATGTTGAGAAGTGCATAAAAAAAACATCAATAGAACTGGTGCTAGAAGGAGGGCATGGCATGTTGAGGCTACAAAGTTGACAGTTGGGAGTTGAAAAGAGAACCTAGAAAGAAGAAATCTGAGATAAGGAGATCTCCTTTAATGTTGAAACTCAAAATAAAAAAAAATTGAAGGCAAACAAAGTTGAGCTGAGATGGAGAAGCATTTGCAAATCAACATCACTCAGCTACATGCAGATTTAAACAAGAGACTAAGGAAACCATTGCAGCAATTCACATCAGCGGACAAGTGCAAGATTCATTACACTCTCAGACACAACGAATTGGGGTGTCTAACATTCTTGGATAGAGTTGAAAGAGTCTTGCAAGGATAAATTCCCTTTTGGGAAATATACCAACCCTTGGCTTCTGAAGATCCAGAAGAGGAGTTGAAAACCATGGCAGCTAAGGCATTCAAGGAGCTAGTCCAAGAATGTTTGGGCAGCAAAGACGGACCAAGATTGGAGGAAATATTGATGTCTAGTTGGTCCAGATTTCACAATGCACCCCACTTTGAATTCAATTGCTTGTCATGCACAAGCATCATCACTCAAGCCAAGGGTTAATTGAATAAGTTGGAGCAGCCAACTTTCAAGGAGGACAATTCATCCCATGAGGCCAAAGAGCTGTCAACATCTGGAGGACAGCACATTGAAGATGAACCAAGAAATTTGACACGAGCTAGTGTTGGGGCAGCAAACACAGAAGCTGAAAATCAGCAGGAAGGAGTTGATTCCCTCAAGATAGAAAAATATCTTGATGGAAACTCAACTAGAAAAGAATTAGAAGGCCCTTCCTCTATCAGCAAAGAGCAGTCCTCCAATCTAGAAGAGGAGCCATTGGAAGTTGAAGATGAACCCACAAAGTCTGCAATAATGTATGCTAGGGCAACCAATGAAGATGTTGAAAATCAGGAAGAAGAAAAGGTTGGCAGCCTTGGGGTAGTAGAGAATGATGACAAAGAAATAAGCGAGATTAGATTAGAGGACCTCTCCATCTACAATGACAGTGATCAAGCATCCGAAAATGAAGATTTGGAGGAGTCAGAACAACCACTCGCCACGACTGTCTAGTATTCACCTTCCTTCCCAAATGATGATGAGGACCCGATAGCGAAAAGATATGACCAACTTGTCTCCAGATTAGCAAGGGATTGGTCTCAGCCAAAATAAGTGGATTTGGAGGTGTTGTTACTCCCAAATTGGTGTAGGCTCCACGAATCATCACATTCTGAGTTTTCATGTGAGTTATGCCAAGAGGCAATTGAACAAGTTAAAGAACAAGTGGGGAAGCCAAGTATGCCACCTCCTGTAGATGCTTCAAGAGAGGAAATAGAAGACCAAGAACCTGAACCAATTGATGACTCAGCTAAAGGTAGGCCTCAAAAGGATATTGAGACAGCAATAGAAGAAGCACAACAAAGAAGTCCTGATCTTTCGAACGACGAAGTGGAGCAAATAGGAATGTTTACCAACAATCACCCAAGGTCCCTCTCCTCTATAGAACATTGTACATGATGGATGATAGGATTTGTAGGAGACTTTCAGGGATGGATTGCTCAGCATACATTAATCCCCTTGATGGACCAGTGTCTCTTCCTATTTTCCTCCCACTTGGAACCATGCCACAAGAGTATATCAGTGCAACAGAGGAGTACATCCCAGATGTTAGCAACGATGAATACATACCGTGTGAACCTCCCATTGATGAAACACTAGAGCCTCCAAAGTGGGAGAGGGGTTCCTTCTTCATTTACAGTGACAATGACCAAGGTGCAATGATCGAACATCCTAATGAGACACATGCAATAAAAAGGAAGAAGATAAAGGCAGAGGTGCTGAGATAGATGTCAACAGAGATGAAGCACCAGACCAACTACAAGATACAACTTGGAGTCCTTCCACCATGATCATTGTTGATCCTCCTTCATATTCAAATGGCTACAATAGGAAAGATTCACACATGTCATCATCCCATGACACTGAAAATCATGAAAATAAGGTCAACACCTGGGAAAGCAGAAGGGACAACATGCTACCCCTTGAAGACAACAATCAAGAAGAGGTTTTGGCAATGGAAACTCAAGAAGATGTAGTGTACTTCCTCAAAGAACAGACAATGGGGATTGTTGATCCCACACAAAGATTGGAAGGGGGGTTTGCTGCCCTATTCTCCCAACCTTATGCAAGCTTAATGTTCAAAGTGTTGCAACCTCCACCACACCCGCTAGAGGTTGCCAATGCACCTATCGATGATGCAGTACTCACTCTCGACTGTCAAATGCTGCCACCTCCATGTGACGATATCCAGGTTCTATCATTCCTTGCTCCTGTTAATTTTCATAGCTACATTTATCATTTTGATTATGGGAGTGCGAGAAGGAAAACTTGCTTATGGATCAACCATGGGTTTGACGAACCTCCTCAATTGTTGATTTTCCTAACTATAAGATGAAATTTGAATGTTGCAATATTGAATATCATGATGTTGAATATAAAGATAAATCTGCATGGCTAAGAACTATAACGATCGCCCATTTTCTTGTGCATGCATTACGAAGTCCAACGAGCGTAAACATCAGTTTGCCTTGCCTAAACTTAGTTCTTTGTAAATTCCTTTGTACATAGTTGTTTTCGAGTAGTGTAGGTTTCTTGTAAATACTCTGATTTCTTGCTTTCCTTAGGTTAGTTGGTTTGTTGTAGGTTAGCTGCTTTAGATTAGTTTTCTTGTTGTTTTCTTTCTCTTTTCTACTTTGGTTAGTTTAGGTGTTTGTTTTTCCTTTGCTTTCGTTTGCTTTTTGTTTACTCTTGCTTTGTTACTGCTTTGCTTGGGGTTCCTCCACTTTTGGCCAGGCACATTTTTGTGCACAAAAACCATACTTATCACCTAGGGTTCTTCTACGTATTTCTTCGTCAAACTCTAATCAAGTTTTCAAAGTGGATGGTGAAGATCTTCTATTAGTGTCAAGTGATCTAGGTGTTTGATTCAAAGAGGATAAGTTGTTGGTTTAGTCCGACTCTGATGTATTCTAAAATCTTATATCTTTTACATACCTTAAGAATTTGGAGGTCATTGTAGGTCCTTGGAAAAGTCTGATTAAGTGAAAAATATAAAATTTTGCTTCAGTGCCACTGTGATTCTTAGCCCTAAGCACGAGCTTCATTGCTTGCAGGTTGAAGTAAAAGAATTAAAAAGAGAAAAAATCAAAAGAAAGAGAAAATTCAACTTTTGGGGGGTATCCGAGCAACTCTACCAAGGCTATGGACGTACAATCGATAGTAGAGCATTGTTTAGGAGAATCACAGCAACAACCTCATTGGGGCTATGGATGCCTGACTGGCAGAGAAGCAATGTCCCAGATGCTTTGGAGTTAGAATAAACTACGTAGCTTAACTTGACGAAGCTTGGGTTCCTGTAGCAACTGAAGGATGGAAATTAATGCAATTGCACACACTTGGATTTTCAGCATACTGAAGGAAGGATTAACTAGTAGTTTTGATCCTTTGGTTGAGCGTCTGGTTTTTTCCCTAGCGTGAAGGTTGAAACCGAAAATTTTGGGTTCGTGAATCCAGTTTGTCATCAAAATGCTCTAGAACATTTCCCCAGTGAGTCACCATTTTTTGTGCATGTTTTGTACACACGCCCCACCATAGGTAGGGAACCCCTCTTTTCACTCCCAACGGGCTGCTTTGCTCCATCTCATTTTGTGTGCCCCTTTCCTGGAGCCTAAATTGGTCATGTGCCTTCAAATGATCAAATTCCCTTGACCAAATTCACCTACCCAAGTTTCGCCAAGTCTTTTACCTTCGCAGAAGTGCCCCTGCAGGTTTCCCTTCATTTGTTCCTACTAACTTGGCCCCTCCTCGTATGCTTTGCATTTTCTATCATTTTTGGATTTTGGGGACAAGTTTCCTATGGATTTGGGATGTTTTTGTGGAGCCTAAGCGAACTGCCAAGGTTTTCTTAAGTTTCAGGAGTTTAAAAAATTTCCTTCCAGAACTTCATCCCTCCTTTGTCGTTTTGGACTTTCATCCACCCCCGATGTTCGGCTCCTGGAACTCGGCCCCTCTGTGGCCGTTTCCAGAACTCCACCACTCTATGGTCATTTTGGGAACTTTGTCCCTCCTTTTTCATTTTGTACTTTCGTCTGCCCCCAGCATTCTGACTCCCAGAACCCGGCCTCTCTGTGGCCATTTCCGGAACTCCACCCCTTCGTGGTCATTTCAGGAACTCTATCCCTCCTTTTTTGTTTTGGACTTTTGTCTGCCCCCGACATTTCGGCTCCTAGAACCCTACCCCTCTATGGCCATTTTCGAAACTCTAGCCCTCCGTGGCAATTTCCAAAACTTCGTCCCTCCTTTTTTGTTTTAGCCTTATGTCCACCCTCGGTGTTCGCCTCCCAGAACCCAACCCCTCCATGGTCATTTTTGGAACTCCGCCCCTCCGTGGCTATTTCCGAAATCTATCCCTCCTTTGTCATTTTGGCCTTCCATCCATCCTTGGAATTCCAGCTCCCAGAACCTGACCTCCACGTGACCATTTCCAAAACTCCTCCCCTCCGTGGTCATTTTTGGAACTTCGTCCCTCCTTTCTTGTTTTGGACTTCCATCTACCCCCAACATTTCGGCTCCCGAAACCCAGCCCCTCCATGGTCGTCTCAGGAAATCCGACCCTCTGTGGCCATTTCCAGAACTTCATCACTCCTTTGTCATTTTGGCCTTCCATCTTCCCCAGCATTCCGGCTCCCGAAAATTTCCTTCTGAGTCACCATCCCTCTACGACTATTTTTCCTTCCATCCGTCATCCGCCCTGGCACCCGCACCCCTTAGCCCGCATTTATGTTTGTGGTCCAAATGAGCTCCAAATATGAATATTATGATCTTTTGATGACACATGAATAGATCTAACATGAGTGTGCAGGATTTGACTAAGATTTTCCTAGATTTACATATGAAAGTGCTTAGTGCACTTTGTGTGTGCAGGATTCAAGAAACCTACCACAGGTCCATCGAGGAGGACCATTGAGAAGGGTGAACAAGGAAAAGCACATAGCTCCTATCGCCATTCATTTTATGCCCACATTTCCTTGTATAAGTGGGCCCATGTCAAGTAATTCAATGAAAAAAATGCAAGGGGGTGGCCTTGAAGAGAGCATGAGGGATTTTTCCTACTTCTCACTAGATGATGATGATCTTTAAGGAGCTACCCACCTAAATTAGGGGCAACCAATCCATTGATGTCAGTCGTCAACGGTCCCATTTGATCCAATTAAGAATGTTACAAGTCCATCAAGAAAAGGGAAACCTTTGGGCAATTTCAGCTACAGTAAAAGGGAAATCAGCAAGAGGACAAAACTACTACAGTGACTGGCCACTACAAAACAAAACAGGGAAAAGACAAAAGATGTATTTTAAATTGTTGAATATTGTGGGTAGGTGAAACCTCAATGTAAATAAATTTGGGCCATTCATTGTAAATCAATCCTGGCCATTCATTTGGGCTTTGGAAAACTATAAATAGGCATCTTCCCCTCATTTGTAAAGGGTTGGAGAGCTAGTGTAAAAATCATTTGCAGCAATAGAAGACAACATTGCATGATTTTATGGATGTTCTCTTTGATTTTGCTTATCTTGCATGCATGGTTCTACCTTCCATGTTAGTTTTAGTGTTATTTTCTTGAATGGAAGTGGTGGTGGTGATTGTTGTTTCAATATTTGATGAATTTCCAACTCATGCTTTTTGTGGTTCATTGATGATGAATCACTTTGCAAAGCTAGTCTGACCTTCCTTAATTTATTGTTGCAACTTAGTTCGATTGCATGTGCATGATGTTTGTGTAATCTGAATATCTACAGTCCTTAGAATATTGCACTAGTTTTGTGTAACTGTAGGATCCTCTTGGCCAAGCAAAACCAAGTTTAGGGAGTTTTTCTACTATAGCAGCCTCCATGATCACTGTTCATTCATAGTTTCAGATCCAAAAACTTCCTCTTTTCCCTACCCCTTTTCTTTTTTTCTTTTTTTTGATAAGTGACCTTAGGCAAAGTTCATTGCACATTGTAAAGCTAAATCCAATGATAAAATGGAGTTCAAGACTATTGTTTGAACCTACAACAAACGCACAACAACTCTCCCATCCTAAGAACTCCATTTTCAAATCCAACTTCCCATGCTTTGTAATCCATCCGTAAGTTTTCCTTGTGATTCCAAAAAATCACATAAATCAACTGAGATATTCCAAGAACTATCAAGCCCTAACATTAGAGACCTTGGCATAGTCCTTTGCAATCTGATTGTGGAAGATTTTCTTTCAAGAGAGGTGATGCACCCATCCATTACCTGTGTTGAGAAGTGCATAAAAAACACATCAAAAGTAGAGACATGTATGGAAAATTTGGTAGCATATACAATGAAATCAACTATTTGATAAAATGAACATCACCATGAGACCCCATTTCTTTGAGGAATTTCTTCAAACAACTGATTTCCTTGTCTATGTTGTTTGATAAAATGCTTTGGTAGACATGTATGTAAAATTTGGTTGCATAGACAAGGCAATCAGTTGCTTGGTATAACTATTCGACAAAATTCCTCAATGAGATATGTCCTCGTGGACTAGAATGATTGAGGATATGCACAAAATAGATGTATTGAAAAGGCTTTAGAAAATTTCAAGAATATGCAATTTGTAGGTGTAAAACCAAATTCAACTACATTTTCCAACATCCCCCATGACTATACCAAAATGAAATCTTTGGAGATCGGTATGCACATCCATAGTAAAGGATTGAGAAATGGTGTATTATTTTACTTATAACTTTTGTCATATATATGTGTATACAAAATGTGGAAGCATACACAAGGTAAGTCAATTGTTTAATAAAATTCCTCAAAGAGATGTGGTTTAAAAATGTAATTGGCAAGTGAAAATAATTATGTAATTTAAAATGTGCATTGACAAGCTAACATTATAATAACAAACAAACAATGATCAACATGGAATATGCAAAATAAAAAAAATAAAAGCAAGCAAAAATAGAATGAAAGAAAATGTGTAAAGACTTCACATATCAAAAAAACCAGAGTTTCAAATAGAGTTCTACCCAATTATGTAGCCTTTGCTTCTTTCTTCAAACTCCACAACAATTTTATTACTTCAAAAGCTTGTTCCCCTCCAAACTTCAATTGTATATCACTCTTAAATGGAATTTAGACTTGAATTGATATTATATGCCTTTCAATGTGAAAAATCTACTATTTCATGCAAAGGTGGTGGAAAGACCATGAAAAAGGTGGTGGAATGTGAAAAACTTACATGCACACTTCACAAAATCATCAAAAAACTCTTTTCTTGTTGAAACACACATATAACCAGGAGAATATTTAGAATTTGGGCCTTAAGATCATGAGTATATTGAGTATTTTACCATTTTTAGAGCAAGACAAAACACACTTGTGTTATAATGCACTTGAGTTATAATGTGAGTGTGTTATATATTGCTAAAATAATGGCCATATCTTTACTACAAAATGCACTCGTGTTATGAAAAGTTGATTTTTTATAGGTTTATTTTCTCTCTCTCTCTCTATCCTCTACCCTATACCCTTAAAACCTCTACCCTCTACCCTCTATCTCTCTCTCCATTACCCTCCCTCCACCTCTCCACTCTCTCTCCTCCTCCTTCCTCACCCCTCCTTAACCTCTCTCTCTCTCTCTCTCTCTCTCTCTCTCTCTCTCTCTCCGTCCTCCATCTCTCCTCCTTCCTCCTTCCCTCTCTCCACTCCCAGATCTCACTCCTATTTCTCTCCCCTCCATCCTTTATCCTCTCTCCACTCCTTTCTCTCTCTCACTCTCTTTTCTCCACCTCTCAGCTCTCTCTCTCTCCTCACTCACTCATCATTTTATCTCTCCTCACCCATCCCTTCCTCTCTCTCTCTCAGTGTCTCCTCCACCTCTCCCTCTCTCAAGTTTCTCTCACTCCACTCACTCTTATCTCTCTCTTGTCTACTCTTAACCTCTACCAACCTTAAACCCTAAACCATAAACCCTCTACCCTCTATCTCTCCCCCACTCCCTCTCTCTCCCACCACTCCCTCCCTACTCTTGGACCCATTTTTCAAACAAGCCAAGTTAGGCTGAAATTTCATCAAATTGGTTAGTGAGCCTAATAACTTTCTAATTCAGGAAATTGAATATTGTTTAAAAAAATGGGTCCAAGAATTGGGGTCTCCCAGTGATGTAAATCACTTAGAGACCCCATTTCTTGGACCCATTTTTTCAAACAGGCCAATTTAGGTTATCAATTTCATCGAATTAGCAAGCCAGTGGGCCCACTAGCTTGCCAATTCGGTGAAATTGGAAATGTGAATTTTGAAAAAATGGTCCAAGGAGACCCCATTTCCTGACCCATTTTTTCAAATAGGTATTGCCAATTTCATCAATTAAGCTAGTGGGCCCATTAGCTTGCCAATTTAGTGAAATTGGAAATGTAGTGGCCTACTAATTCAATGAAATCGGAAATGTAGTGGCTTGTTTGAAAAAATGGGTCAGAAATGGGGTCCCCATTTCTAGGACCCATTTTTTCAAACAGGCCAAGTTAGGTTGCCAATTTCACTAAATTGTTAAGCTACTGGGCCCACTAGCACCAATTCAATGAAATTAATATATGCCTGTTTGAAAAATGGGTCTAAAAATCGAGTCTCTCGATAATCACCAGGAGACCCCATTTCTTGAACCCATTTTTCAAATAGGCCAAGTTAGGTTGCCAGTTTCACCGAATTGGCAAGCTAGTCGGCCCACTAACTTTCCAATTCAGTGAAATTGATAATGTAGTGGCTTGTTCAAAAAAATGGGTCCAAGAAATGCAGTCTCTCAGTGATGTAAATCACCAGGATACCCCATTTCTTGGACCCATTTTTTCAAACAAGACAAGTTAGGTTGCCAATTCTATCGAATTGGGAAGCTAGTGGGCCTAGTTAGGTTGCCAATTGCACTGAATTAGCAAGCTAGTGGGCCCACTAGCATGCTAATTCGATGGAATTGGAAATGGAGTGGCCTATTTGAAAAATGGGTCCAAGAAATGGGGTCCATTTCTTGGACCCATTTTTTCAAACAGGCCAAGTTAGATTGCCAATTTCACCTTATTGGTAAGGTAGTGATCCCACTAGCTTGCCAATTTGGTGAAATTGGCAATGTAGTGGCATGTTTGAAAAAGGCCCCATTTTTTTAAACAGTCCAATTTACTTTGTCAATTTCATCGAATTGGCAAGCTAGTGGTCCATCACGGAGAGACCCCATTTCTTGGACCCATTTTTTCAAACAAGACAAGTTAGGTTGCCAATTCTATCAAATTGGGAAGGTAGTGGGCCAAGTTAGGTTGCCAATTTCACTGAATTAGCAAACTAGTGGGCCCACTAGCATGCTAATTTGGTGGAATTGGCAATGGAGTGGCCTATTTGAAAAATGGTTCCAAGAAATAGGGTCCATTTCTTGGACCCATTTTTTCAAACAGGCTGAGTTAGATTGCCAATTTCACCTTATTGGCAAGGTAGTGATCCCACTAGCTTGCCAATTCGGTGAAATTGGCAATGTAGTGGCATGTTTGAAAAAGGCCCCATTTTTTTAAACAGGCCAATTTAGTTTGTCAATTTCATCGAATTGGCAAGCTAGTGGTCCATCACCAAGAGACCCCATTTCTTGGACCCATTTTTTCAAGTAGGCCAAGTTAGGTTGTGAATTTGACTAAATTGGAAAAATAGTGGGGTCTCTCTCTCCCTCTACCCTTAACCATGTACCCTCTATCTCTCTCCCACTCCATCCCTCTATCTCTCTCTCTCACTCACTCCCTATATCTCTCTCCTCTCTACCCTTAACCCTAAACCCTCTCTCTCTCTCTCTCTCTCTCTCTCTAACCCTTAAACCCTCTACCGACTATCCTCTACCCTCTACCCTATACATTAAACCCTTAACCCTCAATTCTCAACCCTCAACCCTCAATTCTTAAACCCTCTACCCTGTAAATTAAAACCAAAACCCTTAAACCATAAACCCTATACCCCTATACCCTCTAGCATATACATTGGACCCTCAATCATAATACTTCAACCATGTACCCTAAAACCTATACCCTAAACCCTCAACCCTCTATCCTCAACCGTAAGCCCTAAACCCTTAAACATTCTACCCTCAAAGATAATCCCTCAACCCTATACCCTCAACCTAATACCCTACAACTATCAACCCTATAGTTCCTCAACCCTATACCATCAATTCTCAACCCTCTACCCTATACATTGGATCCTCAACCCTCATATATCTCTATCCCTCCCTCTTCTTCTTTCCTTCTCTCTATCTCACTTATCCCTCCATCTCTCCCTCCATCCATCCCTCCCTCTCTACCCTAATCCTTCAACTATATACCCTCAACCCTTAAACACTCAACCCTAAACCCTAAACCCTTCAACCCTAAACCCTTAAGCTCTCTACCCTCTACCCTCAACCCTAATCCCTCAACCCTTAAACCCTTAAACCAAAGTAAACTCTATACCCTAATCCCTCAACCCTCAACCCTAAATCCCTCTACCCTCAACTCTAAATCCCTCTACCCTCAACCCTAATCCATCAACCCCTATACCCTCTACCCTATACATTGTACCCTCAACCCTAATCCCCCAACCCTATACCCTCAATCCTCTACCCTCAACCTTAAACCCTCAATCCTCAACCATTAAACCCTAAACCCTTAAACCCTCTACCCTCTACCCTATACCATTAAACCCTAAACCCTCAACCCCTATACCCTATACATTGGACCATCAACTCTAATCCTTCAACCATATGTACCCTCAAAACCCTAAACCCTCAACCCCTATACCCTATACATTGGACCATCAACTCTAATCCTTCAACCATATGTACCCTCAACCCTATACCCTCAACCCAATACCCTAAACCATCAACCCTATTGGTCCTCAACCCTATACCCTCAATTCTCAAACCTCTACCATATACATTGGATCCTCAACCCTCATATATCTCTATACCTCCCTCCTCTTCTCTCCTTCTCTCTATCTCACTTCTCCCTCCATCTCTCCCTTCATCCATCCCT
Source organism: Sequoia sempervirens (assembly GCA_007258455.2). Lineage (NCBI taxonomy): Eukaryota > Viridiplantae > Streptophyta > Pinopsida > Cupressales > Cupressaceae > Sequoia > Sequoia sempervirens. The sequence continues at coordinate 296,692,234 of VDFB02047230.1, forward strand.
CCCTCTCTACCCTAATCCCTCAACCCTTAAACCCTTAAACACTCAACACTAAACCTAAACCCTCAACCCTCAACCCAACCCTTAAACCCAAGTAAACTCTCTACCCTAATCCCTCAACCCTCATACCTTAATCCATCTACACTCGACCCTCAACCACTATACCCTCTACCCTATACATTGGACCCTCAACCCTAATCGCCCAACCCTATACCCTCAATCCTCTATGCTCAACCTTAAACCCTCAACACTAAACCTTTAAACCCTCTACCCTCCACCCTCTACCCTATACATTAAACCCTCAACCCTCAATTCTCAATCCTCAACCCTTAATCCCTCAACCCTCAACCCTTAAACACTAAAACCTAAACCCCTATACCCTCTACCCTATACATTGCACCATAAAACCTAATCCTTCAACCATATGTACCCTCAACCCTAATCCCTCAACCATATACCCTATAGGTCCTCAACCCTATAATTATCATCTACCCTATACATTGAATCCTCAACCATCATATATCTATGTCCCTCCCTCCTCTTCTCTCCTTATCTCTATCTCACTTCTCCCTCCATCTTTCCCTTCATACATCCTTCCCTCTCTACCCTAATCCCTCAACCCTATACCTTAAACCCTTAAAAACTCAACCCTAAACCCTAAACCCTCAAACCTCAACCCTTAAACCCTCTACCCTCTACCCTCTACCCTAATCCCTCAACCCTTAAACCCTTAAACCCAAATAAACTCTCTACCCTAATCCCACAACCCTCAACCCTTAACCCTTCTACCCTCAACCCTCAACCCTCAACCCTTAAACCCTAATCCCTCAACTCATATACCCTCTACCCTTTACATTGCACCCTCAACCCTAATCCCCCAACCCTCTACCCTCAACCTTAAACCCTCAACCCTCAACCCTTAAACCCTCTACCCTCTACCCTCTACCCTCTACCCTCTACCCTATACATTAAACCCTCAACCCTCAATTCTTGACCCTCAAACCTTAATCCCTCAACCATCAGCCCTTAAACCCTAAACCCTTAACCCCTATACCCACCTATACATTGGAACCTCAACCCTGATCCTTTAACCATATGTACCCTTAACCGTAATCCCTCAACCGTAATCCCTCAACCCAACACCCTAAACCATCAACCCTATAGGTCCTCAACCCTATACCCTCAATTGTCAACCCTCTACCTGATACATTGAATCCTCAACCTCATATATCTATGTCCCTCCATCCTCTTCTCTCCTCTCTATCTCACTTCTCCCTCCATCTCTCCCTCCATCCATCCCTCCCTCTCTACACTAATCCCTCAACCTTATACCCTGAACCCTTAAACCCTTAAACAAACAACCCTAAACCCTAAACACTCAACCCTTAACCTTTAAACCCTCTACCCTAATCACTCAACCCTCAAACCTTAATCCCTCTACCCTCGACCCTCAACCCTTAAACCCTAATCCCTCAACTCTTAAACCCTTCAACCCAAGTAAACTATCTTCCCTAATCCATCAACCCTCAACCCTTAATCCCTCAACCCTCGACCCTCATTGTATACCCTCTATCCTATACATTGGACACTCAACCCTAATCTTGTTACCCTATACCCCAAATTCTCAACCCTAAACCTTAAACCCTCAACCCTTAAATCCTAAACCATTAAACCCTCTACCCTCTACCCTGTACATTAAACCATCAACCCTATATTCTCAACCCACAAACCTTAATCCCTCAACCCTCAACCCTTAAAACCTAAACCCTCAACCCCTATACCCTCTACCCTATACATTGGACCCTCAACCCTAATCCTTAAACCATATGTACACTCAACCCTAATCCCTCAAACATATACCCTCAACCCAATACCCTAAACCATCAACCCTATAGGTCTTGAACCCTATACCCTCAATTCTCAACCCTCTACCTAATACATTGGATCCTAACACTCATATATCATTTTCCCTCCCTTAGGTCTTCTCTCCTCTCTATCTCACTTCTCCCTCCATCTATCCCTCCATTCATCCCTCACACTCTACCCTAATCCCTCAAACCTATACTCTCAACCCTTAAACCCTTAAACACTCAACCCTAAACTCTCAACCCTCAACCCTTAAACCCTAAACCCTTAAACCCTCTACCCTCTACCCTCTACCCTCAACCCTCAACCCTAATCCCTCAACCCTTAAACCATTAAAACCCAAGTAAAATTCTACCTTAATCCATCAACCTCAACCCTTAAACTCCTAATCCCTCAATCCCTATTCACTTAATTTATACATTTGATCTCCTCTACCCTAATCCTTCAACCATATTCCCTCAAACCTATACGCTAAACCCTCTACCCTCAACCCTTAACTCTCAATCATAATCCCTTACACCCTGAAACCTTAAACATTCTACCCTCTACCTAAACCCTATACCCTCAACCCAATACCGTAAACCATCAACCCTATAGGTCCTCAACCCTATACCCTCAATTCCCAACCCTCTACACTATACATTACATCCTCAACCCTCATATATCTATGTCCCTCCCTCCTCTTCCCTCCTTCTCTCTATCTCACTTCTCCCTCCATCTCTCCCTCCATCCATCCCTACCTCTCTAACCTAATCCCTCAACCCTTAAACCCTTAAATACTTAACCCTAAACCCTCATCCCTCAACCCTCAACCCTTAAACCCTAAACCCTTATACCCTCTACACTCTACCCTCAACCCAATACCCTCTACCCTCAATCCTAATCCCTCAACCCTTAAACCCTTAAAACCTTAAACCCAATTAAACTCTCTACCCTAATCCCTCAACCCTCAACCCTCAACCCTTAATCCTGCAATGCTTAAACCCTCAACCATCAACCCTTAAACTATAATCCCTCAACCCCTATACCCTCTACCCTATACATTGGACCCTTAACCTTAATCCCTCAACCCTATACTCTCAATCCTCAACCCTCAACCCTCAACTCTTAAACCCTAAACCCTTAAACCCCCTACCCTCTCCCCTATACATTAAACCCTCAATCCTCAATTCTCAACCCTCAACCCTTAAACCTTAAACCCTCAACCCCTATACCCTCTACCCTTTACTTTGGATCCTCAACCTAATCCTTCAACAATATACCCTCAAACTATACCCTAAACCCTTTATCCTCAACAATAAACCCTCAACCATAAACCCTTTAACCCTAAACCCTTAAACCTTCTACCCTAATCCCTTAACCCTATACCCTAAACCCAATACCCTAAAACATCAACCATATAGGTCCTCCACCCTAATCCCTAAACCTTATACCCTCAACCCCTATCCCTTTCTCTCTATCTATACATCTCACCTCTCTCTCCCTCCCTCCTACCCTCTCTAATTGTCTCTATCTACCCTCTCCCTCTTTATACATACCTCTCACTCAATCAATCCCTACCACTCTCTCTTGATCCCTCTATCTATCTATCTCTATCTCCCTCCCAGTGCCCATCCATCACTCCCTCTCTCTCCCTATCTCTCAGGTCTCTCCCTCCCACCCCCTCTCTCTCAGGTCTCTCCCTCTAGTACCCTACCTAGGTAACTCTCTCTCTCCCCCCCTTTCTCTATCTATCCCTACACCCTACCTAGATAAGTCCCTCTCACTACACCCCCTCTTTCTCTCCCTCTCTCTTAGGTCACTCCCTCCCACACCCTCTCCCTCTCTCAATTCTCTCACTCGCACACTCTCTCTCTCACTCCCTCTCTCTCACACTCCCTCTCACTACCTAACTCTCAAGTCTCTCCCTCTCACCCACTCTCACTCTCAAGTGTCCCTCTAGCACCCTACCTACATAAATCTATATTTCTCTCCCTCTCTC
>VDFB02047230.1:296696097-296715300 GCA_007258455.2 Sequoia sempervirens
TGTTTCAATGTCAAACAAATTGAGCACCTGGGTAATGTTAGGCTCTCTCTTAGTTATCCAACAATGCAATTTTTTTCATTTTTTGACAATGTTAAGCCTTTAATCTATAATTTTATTTGTTCCAGGTCTCTTTAAAAAGAGTGTTTGGTTTTTTATAAATTAATTGTTCATCAAAATTTCAAATAAATTACATTTTTAGAAACTAGACTCCATTCTATAAATATTATAAAAAAAAAAAATTACTTTCCAAAATTTGTAGGGGTAGCATGACCAAAAAATAAAAATTTAGGAAGTCTCCACTTTGAAAATTAGTAAAAAGTAAAATATTCATTAAAAAATTATTATAAAAATCATGCATCAATTACATACTATTAGCTAATTTCTCACTGAAGTGATTTTAAAAATTCTAAAAAAAAAATCACCGTGCTACATTCCCACAAAAGTTACTATGTTATATTTTTCTAACAAAAATAGCACCAATTTATGTGGGTCCCTCTTTTGAACCCATTAATCTCAATCATTTTCAAAATAAATTAGTAGTTTAGAAATTAGACTCGGAGCACTACAATCATTTTTTTTATTGCATCTCAAAATTTTGAGTGTAACTATCCTCAATTTCACATCCAAGGTTAGTATTTCCCGATTACAAAAAATAAGTGGCCACTTAAGCCCCCTTTTTGGCTCCCCACCTTTTTGCACTTACCCAAGCCTTATCACACTTGAGAGGTACATGGAAAGATACTCTTGGTTGAGAGTCTCTTGAGGTGGAGAATGATAAATTTAAGATAATACTCAAGATTTTGTTGTACCAAGATGATATTCCATAGAGGAGAAATAATATGTTAGAGATGAAGATAAATTATGGAAGAAATAAAGAAAGAAGATAAGAGATGCCAAAATAAATTCTATATTAGGAAATATCTTTAAAATAAGTGTAGGATTTCTCTTCACAAGGACTCTAACACATACTTTTGTTGACTAGGCTACCTTCTTCACCTCTAAATTTGAGCCTTTAATCAAATACATATACTCATTCTTCACCCCATAATCAAGAATAAAATTTTAGAGGTGATTTGTATCTCCCAATATCGTTAGAGACTACCATTAAGGAAAGAAAAAAGGAATATAGGATAAATACAAATGAATTCCTAGTCATGGTGGAATTCTTGAAGGTACAACCAAGATAGAAAAAGGATACAAATATTCCAACCATTACTATATACCCAAGGAGAAATGAATATGGAGATAGTTATCCCCTTGTGTGACAAAAAAATTATGCAAGCTAACGAGTATCGAATTCAAAGACTTAACTTTGCGCACCAAGAAAGAGAGGAGTACAATCATTCATTGTAACTAGTAGTCTCATCCACCTTGTGCCACATGAATAAGGATGAAATAATAAAAAAGGAGCTTAATGAGAAATTTGATGAGCTTAATCCTTATTAAAAAAAAACCTCATGTTCTCTTTGGACTCAACTATAACTACTCCCACACTTATTGTTGCATTGGAAAAAATTTGTAGATGTGAGGGTATATAGGAGGAGTAGTTCATATTGTCGATCGAGGATACTAGTATGGGCCAATTACACTTGATCCATGAAGAATAGAAGCATAACGTAGCCACTAATACTCAATATTAAACAAGATCATTCAAATGAAAGTTAAACTAAGCATTTATTGAAACCAAAGATTATGAACAATGAAAGAATTTAAATATCTACTCTAACTCATTTAAAACTTATCCCATTTTGGAATTGGGTTTGTGTTGATGTGGAACAATGACCCTTTCCCAATCCCATGATCAGTGAGCTTGTTTCAATCGATTCTATTGAAGAGAATCAATGAAACCATTGTGATATATGGATGAAAACATGATTTATGCTAAATTGAACATGATGCAAGCTAAATTAACATGATTTTATGCTAAAATTATCTAAGAAAGCAAAATCTAAGGTAATCTAAGTGGATTCTAAGCTAAATGGATGCATGGAATCCATTAATAGAAGCTTAAAGCTAATATGCAACTAGAAAAGAACTAAAATATGCTAAATGTGAGTAAAGTATGAGTGTGAATATGAGTGATTTCAACAGCATAAGTTTGCAATTGAAAGATGGATCCATTTGTCTCCAAATAGTGACCTATTTATAGGAAAGCAAATGAAAAATGAAGGGTTGAGATTAAAAATGTTAATCAATGGTCAAGAATGGAGGAAATGGGAGGCATGGATCATGGATTCTCATCAACGGGTGAGAATGCAAGATGAGATTTAATCAAGGGTTCTCATTCCTTCCAAACAAACATACTTTTAACATGTTTAAGAGGTCAAAAGTTAACTTTCTCAAGAGGTTACAAGCTTAACTTGCTCAAGAAGCCAAGTGAGAATATTCCCTTTTTCAAATGATTGGAGGAGAGAGAATATCGTTTGGAATATTCTCATGGGTGAGGAAAAAGGTTATTTAGTTAATTAAAACTAAATTTGATTATGGAAAGGAGGAATATTCTTTTGGAATATTCTTTTACAAGTGGCAGGAATTGGATTAATTAGATAATTGCTCATTAAACAAGGTTTAATCATTCAATTAGGGAAAGTAGAAGAATAAAGTAATAATCGTTAAATTAAATGATTTAATGAAAAAGATGAAATGACATTTAATTAAATAACTTAGGGTTTATTTAATTAAATAAGAAGACTTAGACAATTAAATTAAATAGTTTGACTTATTTAATTTAATGAGATGAAATGTTAGTGTGAAAGGGGATGAATTAACCTGATTTAAATCAATTAGGTTAATAGATGAAAATGATGCAATTAATTGAATAGCTAGGATAATTTAATTAATTAAGCGAAAAGAGGACAGGTTTCAAGAGTAAATGATATTAGTATAACTGATTTGAGTGTATGATATAATTCAAGACATTTTTCAGTGTCTACATTTTGCCTCTCTTTGAAGCGAGGTACATGTTGCTTCGGTTCAAAGACTAATGCTCCTCAGATTAAAAACTATTGCTCAAATCAAAAAATATTTTTATTTTTATTTTTTAGATGCCCCAGTGAAAGGATTAAGCTGATTCCCTGCACCCTCGAGAAATCGGGCATAAATTTTGAATTTTGGGTTGATTTCTCGACAAAGGTTAAAAGTTGCCCCAAGGGTCCAGAAGACTCCGGGATGCAAGAATTATGCCAAAAATACAAAAAAAATATGCAAAATAATGTTTTGATTGGAAAAATTGGTGAAAATGATCATAAACCCTACCTTCAAGATGAATTTAGGGAAAAAAACTCTAATTTTCTAGCATAAATAAGCCAAGGGTCACTTTCAATTCATTTGTGCATTCACACTTTAAGGAATTCTTGTTGTTTTGAGCTATGACCCTTTGACGAAATGGCATGGAAAAACCTCCCACGACACATTTTCGATCGAGTTCAAGAGTACCAAAGACTTCCATGCACAAGACCAACAATATGTGATTCAAAACCTAATTTGACTTTTTGATGCATTTATTGCTTTTTGAAATCTTAACTTTGGCAGCATCACTATATAGTGATGCCCATTTGAGCTTCTATAATGCTAAAAAAAAATTTGACAACGCATATGTGTATTGCGACGTAGTTCACAATTTAGAATTAGGGTTTCCAATTTTAAATTGTGAAGCATATGTGTATAGTGATGCACTTTTCAATTTAAAAATTAGGGTTAGGGTTTCCAAAGTTTAAATCACGACGCATATGTTTATAGTGACACAATTTGTGATTTTCAATTTGAATGCCTTCAGGCATCACAATTTGGAATTTGAAATATAGTGATGCTATTGTAAACAGTGACGCTATTGTCATTTTAGAGTTAACAATTCCAAACTGAGTCATTTTTTTTCAAATTTTGACATCATGCGCTTCGTGGGTGCAGGAGGTCATTCCACCCTTGATGTCTCGTGAGCATTGGCCCACAATTTTGGAGAGACTTGGTGATTTATCTGAGTTGCGCCAGGAGCACTTATGGGAGATCGGCTTATAGTATATTGCATACATGCCTGTAATTCAGACACATATGGCTATGATGACTGCACTATGTGAGTGATGGCACAGTGAGACTTTAGCATTCCACCTTCTAATAGGCGAGGCGACAATGACCTTAAAGGATGTATAGCAGATTCTGCATTTTCTAATACATGGCAAGCGTGTGATTTATGATGTCGATGTTGGATACAATGATTGTCATGAGGTGATGGAGATTAAGGACATCATTCTAGTCACTTTGCAGATCGACCTTGAGATGTATAGAGGCCGAGTGTCCACATTTCAATTGATTGTTGCAGCCATCATTTATGGTTTGGTCACTCCTAACTAATGGATCAGAGGATTCAGCCCAGGATGGGGCTTAGCATGGCACTGGATGCTCTATAGGAGGACACTACTTGCATCAGGGTCGATAATGCTAGCCTCATTGTACATAATGATATGCATGACTTTGTCTACTACGACGATAGAGCTATTGGAAAAGGGGTGACCTTGCTTCATATTTGGGCTTTAGAGCATATTGTTATGCTCTGACCGATCGTGTGGATGGTCGATGTTGAGCCAGATGATCCTGTAGTTTGGTGATATAGAAGCGCCATCCCTCTTCAGCATACAGGTCAGCTTGGGCTTCCATACTAGCATCGTGTGCTATATGATATGACAATTTTTAGATGGTTACCTTGGCTACAGATGCCAGTGTGGTATGATGATACATATCAGCTCTTCTTTTCCCATCAGACACAGTATATGCAGGGTCAAGAGCACACCATTATAGAGAGGTATCTACCATACAAGGTGGCACGATAGTTTGGTGAGCAGTAGGATAGGCTAGATGATTCCTACAAAGCCATATTTGTGAGATTAGCTCAAGAGGTTCCCACATGGGGACCAACTATTGTAGCTCTAAATTTGGTCGATGGTTTTTGGTAGTTGGTGGCACAGCCATGGGCATATGACTAGGGATAGGAAGATGTGTAGACGATGCCTGCATACGATGCATGGTTTACACCCCCTCGTAGGTTGAAAAATCCAGTAGGTGCTCCTCCACGAGGGAGACCTAGAGGGAGGGGAGTAGGCAGGGGTAGAGGCAGGGGATAGGATGGAAAAGATGGGCAGATTCTCAGGGCTCCACCAGTGGGACAACAACCTCCACATCATCCTCTTGTTGAGTGGCAGCCAGTGTAGTAGTATCCCATGCAGTAGCAGCCAGTTCAGCCACCACCATTGGGGCCAGATGCCCAAGACATATAGATTCAATAGCTACAACAAGCAAGTTAGGTTCTTATTGGTGAGCAGGATCAGGCCCACCAACAAATTTTGGCAATCACTACTAAGAGGGACCATGCCAGACAACAAGTTTTGGCTATTACCACGGAGAGAGATCATGCAAGGTAACAGGTACAAGTCATGACTACCGAGAGAGATCAAGAGATTTATCACCGCTATCAGTTGGAGGCGATGACAGTGGCTACATAGGGCAGGACTATATCTTCTAGGCTATACAGAGAGGTTATGACTAAGATATCCTATTATAGGATGCACTATCACATAGATGTTCCATTGCCACCCAGACAGCTTGACTACTCATAGAGGAGTGATGCACGGCCCAAGGCTAAGGATCATCCAAAGAGACAGGCCAGAGAGGGGAGCAGTCGTCAGGGCTAGCTCGAGTGCATAGACACATTTTGATTTTTTTTCCCTATTCTTTGATAAAAATATACATTCATGCGCTCCTTTTTTATAGTCTCATGGATATTGTATTTATGATTGATATGCATACATTGATCTAGATATTGTACTGTGGCATTCATTTTTTGATATATATATGACATGGATACGGATTCGATATGATGTGTTCATCTTATTTCTTGCTTATCATTGTATGGACATATGATGTGAGATGTGACATGCTTTTATTTTATCATGAATGGATGCACTTTACTTATTCTTATGTGATATGTGATGATACATGAGATGTAATGATATGGATGGATGCAATGTTATATTCTTTTTCAGTATCTTTTTCATGATATGCTATGGGATGGATGATATGATATTCAGATGTTATGCTATGATTATGTATGCAAATGTTATGGATTCATTTTCTTTTTGTATATTTTCTTATGCAGTTTTATGAGATGATCATGTATGCATATGGATGTATGGATGGATAATGTAGATGTTTATGCTTATGATGTGATATACGATGTATGTTTATTATATGCAATGATTTAAGATGCTTAGAATAAAATATATATATTATTCATCACAACTTAAATGATAATGATGATGCAGAATGTATGATGGGATATGCTATGATTATGTTGATGATTTGTGGATGTAGGATGAATGCATTGGTGATTTTTTTTTACTGTCATGATACCAAGTTAGCATGGAAAGAAGATAGAAGAAATAAGATGAAGGACCATTGATTTTGATGATTGCTTCAAAAGATCCAACAAGCCTATGTTCCACCAAGACTTTATTAGAAATGGTGATGAGAAATGCATGATGAGGATGAATGCATGATGATGATTCACTCAAATCTTGGGATTGGGATTTTTTGTCATTCCTTATTGTTTGATATAACACATAGGCATGATGCATCAAGGTATTAATAACCCTGGGACAATGTTGTATCTAGTGTAATGTAATTCGACTATGCAAACAGGTAGGATATTTCTTGTTCACATCTTGACATACAAAAACCTCGTTGGAATTTAAGTTAGAAGTTTAGAATATATTGGACCAAAGCATACAAAATAGTCAACAATCATACTCCAAACAACCATCCTACACACAACTAAGCAAGTATGTGCCTAAGCAAGTATGTGCCAAGGTTATTTTACAAGTGTATCCACAAGCACAACAAACAAAAGATAATGATCAATGCCCTATTCCTCTCTCTCTAAATCATTTTGATAGACATGATTGAGAGGTCCTTGGAATGGGTCATTAAGATAAATCATAAGAAAAGATCAAAGATAAATAGTCAGTATTATCTATATCTCTTGCCTATTTAACTTTAGCTAAGGTGATGTCTGATACTGATGTCCATCACAGGAAGGATACATCCTAGGAAATGTTGATTAGGTGGTTGTTTGATGTTAGGATGAGGATGAGCTTTATGATAAGTTGTTGATATAAACTTCACTGACACATTTACCTATGATTTAGACTTTAGATTTTGAAAATTAGGTTCTCACTTTACAACTTGCTATACTTGTTTTCCATTTTTTTTCCAAAGGTTGAAGGTGACGATCGATTTATTATGGGTGAAAGAAAAAGTGGGGTGGATGGCTTTGGAGTTTTTGGAATATTTCAATTTTTTTGGTATTTTGAAAATGTTTTCAGGTTTTTTTTGGTCTTTTCGAAAGTTTATGTGAATGTTTTGGTTTATAATTTTTTGACGTTGTTTAGGATTTTCCAAGATATTTGAGGTTGTTTAGGTGTTTTGAATGTTTTCTAATGTTTTTTGTTTTCAATTTTCAAATGTTTTTGTGTTTTCTGATATTTGGATGTTGTTGTGTTTTTTGATATTTGGATGTTTAGGGATTTTATGGGTTTCGACTAAGAACCTAACCTAAAAGACCTATCCTAGAGGCCTCAAGGGCTGATCAAAGATAAGCCTTTCCTACGTTATACACACAGAGACCACGTAGTTTGACTGACTTGACTAATTAACAAATGAGATGTGAACAATTGATGGAATGTCATTTTATTATGACGAACTCCTAAAGGACTTGACCTAGGTTGTCTCGAGGGTACATCAATGATGGTCTTTCCTAAATTCAAGCTCAGAGACAACGTAGTTCAATAAGGGAGTGTTTTTGGATTTTTTATTTGTTTTGGATGTTTTGGATTTTGACTTTACAATTTTCCAATTTTTTTGGATTTTGATCATTTTTTTTATTTTTTGTATTTTTAGATTTTACACCCGTCAAGACTAGGCATAACAAATTTTGAGATGCAAGTTGTTAGGTGGCTCCTGCAAGGGTTCTCCTTCAGGCATTGAAAATTGGTATTCTTCTAATCCATAGCTTGTTGTGACGATAAAGGGACCCAACTAGTTAGGCTCAAACTTTTCTTTACTATCTTGATCTGGAAGATTCTTCTGATTTTACTTTAGGACAAGATCCCCGACCTGGAAAGACCAATATTTGATCTTCTTGTTATAGCTTTGTTTTAGTTAGTTTTGATCTAATTGCAAGTGAGTAAGAGCATCAAGATGACACTCATCCAAGAATTCTAGCTCATTCAACAAAGATACTCTATATTCTTCATTGGTGATCAGGTTCTATAGTGACACTTGTAATTATGGGAGCTCAACCTCAATAGGAATAATGGATTTTGATCCATAGACCAAGGAGAAATGGGTTGCATGTTGGTGTGTGGATACTAGTTTGATAGGCCCAAAGAGTGGGATTCAACTGTAGATTCTAGTCACGGCCAGCTTCATTGACCATTTTCTTTAGGACTTTCAGAATGGTCTTGTTTGTAGCCTCAGCTTGACCATTTCCTTAGGGATAATATGGGTTAGAGAATCAGTGTTGGATGTTGAATCTTTGGCATAGCTCTTTCACATCTTGATTCTTAAAGGGTGTTCCATTGTTTGAGATTAGGATTTGCAGAAGACCATAATGATAGATTAGGTAATTGAGGATAAACTTGGCAATTTGCTTCCCCATTATGTAGGTCATAGAAATAGCTTCAACCCATTTGGTAAAATACTAAATGGTTGTTATGATAAAATTGTGGCCATTGGATGAGGTTGGAGTGATTTTTCCTATCAGGTCAAGTCACCACTGTGAAAAAGGCCAAGGTGTGATCATTGGTTGCAATTCTTGAGTTGGGGTATGGATTAGATCTCCACGTTGTTAACACTAAACACATTTCTAAACATATTGATTTACTTCCCTTTCAACGGTTGGCCAATAGTACCCCATCCTCAACAATTTCTTAGAAAAATTCATACCACTAGAATGGGAACCACATATGCCATTGTGAACTTTTGTTAAAGCAATTAAGGCTTCCTCTTGGTTAAGACATCATAGTAATGTCCCTTCGATACTTCGGTGGTAAATGGTATCACCTAGGATCACAAATCGAGATGCCTTTCTGACAAAGGTCTTTTTAAGATTGGAAGTGATATCAAATGGGAGGGTTCCTCTACTTAGGTAGATGAATATGTCATGATACCATGGGGATCCAATACCAACAATGAAACAAACAAATTATGATTCAGTGATTTCAAAAGTTGGTACAAGAAGTTTTTCTACCAAGAATTTGTATTGGAGGACGTTGCTCGACATATCTAACAGTGAACCAATTGTTCCCATGGCATCTGCTGCTCTGTTGTTAATGCAAGAAATATACTCAAAATTTATGTTAATGAAAAGGTATTTGATATTCTCTACCATCTTCTTGTTAGGAGTAAGCTTTTCATCCTTAGTTTGATAGTCATCATTGAATTGATTGATAACCAACTATGAGTCTCCATAGACTTTCATCTCTTGTATCTGCCACTCAACCACTATCCTTAGACCTATGATTAGGGCTTCGTACTCAAAAACTTTGTTAGTATAGGGAAATGATAGCTTGCATGACTTTGGAATGTAATCACCTTGAGGGGTGATGAAGATAATACCTTCTTTGGATCCATTTTGGGTGAACGATCCATCAAAGTACATCTTCCACTGAGTTGTGAGATTAATAAGGAACATTAATTCATTAGGGAATTTAGATATTAATGGGTTCTCTACATAGATGGGTGCCTCTACCAGTTGGTTTGTGATTACTTATCCTTTGATTTCCTTGCACTCCACATACTCTATTTCAAATTTTATTAAGATCATCACCCATTTGGCCATTCACCTAGTGAGAGTTGCTTTGGATAGTAGGTATTTTAGTGGGTCGATCTTTACAATAAGCTTGATTTGATGTGATAGCATGTAATGTTTGAATTTTTGTGAAGAAAAAAATACACTAGGCATGCTTTCTCAATGGGTGAATAGTTCATTTCATATCCCACCAATGTTTTTTTGATGTAATAGATAGCCCTTTCCTTTCCCTTTTCATCATGTTGTGCCAGAAGAGCTCCTAGTGTTGTTGATGTTTCTGAGATATATAGGACTAATGGTTTATTTGGTATCGATGGCATGATCATTGGAGGTGTTAGTAGATATTCTTTGATCTAATGGAAAGATTTATCACATTTCTCATCCCACTTGTAAGTTATTCCTTTATGGAGAAGATGCAAAAAGGGGTGGATCTTGTCTGATAGTTGTGCTATGAACCTTTTGATGGACTGCAATATTCCTTCTAATCCTCTCATCTGCTTAAATGTTTGTGGTGGTTCCATGTCGAGGATGGCTTTTACCTTTGTTGGATCAATTTCTATCCCTCTTTGCGAGATGATGAAGCCAAGAAGTTTCCCTGATGTAACCCCAAAGACACTTTTTTGGATTTAGTCATACCTTGTACTCTTCAAGTCTGTCAAAGATGGGTCCTAAGACTCCTATGTGCTCACTTCTTTTCTTTTATTTTCCCAAAATATCATCCACATAATCTTAAACTATTTTGCGGATCATGTCATGAAAGATGAGGGTCATTTCTCTTAGATAGGTTGCTCCTGCATTCTTTAACCTGAATGGCATCACATTCTAGCAATATGTTCCCCATGGACAAGTGAATGTAGTTTTGTGTTGATCCTCCTTAGTGATCATGATTTGATTATAGCCTAAAAACCATCCATGAGTTACAACATTTCATGCCTACTTATTAATTCCATGATGTGGTTGATGTTAGGAAGAGGGAAATCATCCTTCGGGCATTCCTTTTTTAAGTCTCTAAAATTAGTGTAGATTCTGATTCCCCCAATGGATTTTGAGATTGGTACCAAGTTTGAAACCCACTCAAGATAGTCTATTGGTTGGATGAATCCAATGTCAAGAAGCTTTTGTAACTCTAGTTTCACTAGAAGTGCTATCTAAGGATGCATCTTCCTTAATTTTTGCTTGATTGGCTTGCCTTTAGGATAGACTGCTAAGTGATGCAAAACTACTTCAAGATCGAGCCCTAGAATATCTATATATGAGCATGCAAATTTAGCTCTTCGCTCTTTCAAGAATGATGCTAGGTTCTTTTCTTCTTCATCTAACAGGGATTCAACATAGAAATTGATCTTGGGTGCTTCTTTTGTTCCCACATTAATTGGGGTGGCCTTTTCTACTAGCACTACTAACTTCTCTAGATGCATTGCACTAAGGAGGATATTGAATCCCTCATCCTTGGGTGCCTCAAAGAGGTTTTCACCATTGGATACGTCCTTTTTTTTTACTATTTTAGGATTAGAGAGTGCCACAATGTGGTTTTCACTCAAGGATATACATGTTAGTTGTATTTCATTAATTTTGTGACTGAAGGACTCAATCATCTCCCCATAGTATGCCCCTATGTCCAACTCTATGTCAAAACCTTCTTTGTGATCTACCCATGGTAAGTTGGCATGGAGTCCCATGAATTCTAAGATCACTTCATCATTTTTGAATAAATCTAGAATCAGTAGCCCTTGTTGGTCCATGTTAATGAGTTGTGGGTATACTAGACATATTTTAGTCGGTTGATTACTTGAAGCAAAGGATGTTATGGATATCATGAAGAGGGAGTTGTTTTCAAATAGGTCAGCAACATCAATGGAGAAGTAATCTAAAGTTGTATCATGTGATGGAGGTAACCAAGAGGAAGCCTCAACCCGTTTATCAAAAGCACCTTTGCCAATAAGGGTGACCTTGCTAGTAATATAACCTAGGCCAAGATTCTTCAGTCATTTCTTAGGAACAATGGGTTCTAGAAAACCATTATCATTTTGTCCTAGCTTCTCATTCTTGTTATATCCCATACCCTTCATCAGCTGCAAACCTTTGTTGCCATTGTCCATGGGAAGAGCGGAGATAGGTCATTCATCCTAATAGAGGAGTTTAGAGATATCTTCCTCATTGACATCTTCTTGATTCAAATCCCCCCACTTAGTGAAGGTAGTAGCTTCCATTTTGATTGTTTTAGGCTCTTTATTGCTAGATGTGGATTTCCCATGAGATTGAGAAATGGGTAACTCTCCCAAGACAAAGGTATTATTCATTAGCTTATAATTCCCACAACCATCATCCTAGATTACTACCTTGATATTAGGAATGTTCTACACAATGGGTATTTTCATTGCTGAGGTAGATGCAAGGGATGTTGGATCAACAAATGAGGTAGATGGTGTATGCCCTTCATCATTCTTGGGTATTTGGGGTATCTTATAGAACTTGGCCTTAAGATTCTTGCAATAATAAAAATGTTCAGGATCTCCATGGATGGTAATCTCTATGCCCTCAAAATGAAACTTTAAACATTGATGATAGGTCGAGGCTACAACTTTTAAGGCATGGATCCATGTTCGGCCAAGTAGGATGTTATAGGGAAGATCAAGGTCTAGCACTTGGCATGTAGTTTCTACAATGAGAGGCCCCACTTGGATGTGAACTACAATGATACCTTGTGATACCCATTATTGGTCATCATATGGTCTAATGGTGGTGCTCTTTTCTTTCTCAATGGTATCTTTTGAATAGCCCAGATTTTTGATCAACTAAAGGGTGTAAATGTTCAAACCAACACCTCCATCTACTAAGACTCTTTTGACCTTTTTTTTATGAATGATAACCTCAAGGTGTAAAGCACGGTTATGAGATGGTTGTGATGGTAGGTCTTGTTCAGAGAAGGTGAGAAGATGATTAGTGATATGCCCCACCATAGCTTGAAACTGATTAGTTTCAATATCCTTGCGAACGGATGACTCGGACAAACCTTTCTCCAATATTTCCCTATATGTGGGTGATAGCCTTAATAGTTCCAATATTGAAATTTTTGCAGGGGTCTTAAGCTGATCTAGGAGATTGTACTTGCTAGGATTGGATGTTGGAAAAGTAGGTTGTACCCTAGGTTGTGATGGGACTCCTTGAACGGTAATCTTTCCACATCGTGTGGTGACTCCACACTCCGCACTAGATCCTTTGATGGTGATGACAATGATGATGTTATCGTAGGAAGTGATGACATTATAATAAGTATTTTGTACATTTGTGTAATACTTAGCCTTTCCGTTGTTTTTTTCTTTATTAGGATCTAGCATAGGGTTCTTGTATATCTTAAGATCTTGATTCCTAGCTGGTACTTCAACAGATATGGTGTTTTTCTCTATGAGGTCTTGGATGATATACTTGAGTCTCATGCAGTTTTTTGTTTTGTGTCCTTTGATTTTGTGAAAGTCATAGAGATCATTCTCATTGTACTAGGATGGTTCCTCTTATGGTTCTTGGTAGTTTTTGATAGGTTCGGATAACTGTCTTGGGATAGTTCTTCTTGTTGATGGGTTCACCTTTGTTGCATGTTAGTTTTATTGATTTGATTGTTCTGAGGAGGTGTTGTTTGTTGCACTGTAAATTGAATGTTAGCAACCTGATTTTTTTTTGGTCTAGGAGCACTTAGGACTACCTTAGCATCGACCACACCATCATTTGTTATGTTCTTGTTCTTAGCCCAAATACAAGGCTTCTCATTTGAACCAATTGATGGGTGATTGTCTTTGTAGGCTTGAGTATTTCTATGTGAAATTAGAGCTCTCTCAATGTTAAGGGCTCTAGGGACAAAATCATCTAAGATTTGATGCACTACATTTTCAAGTGGAAAGATAGATCAAGGTCTACATTTTCAATGATTATTATCACTTGTTTTTCATCGAGAAGAGGCCACTTGCTCTTACTAGCTCTTTTTCTCCACCGTTGCAAGAAATTGGCGAAAGATTCTCCTTTTCTTTGTCTACCAGTGTATAATTCTTCTAGACTTACATCCATGTCAAGATTAAAGGATAAGTGGTCAATGAATTGATCAGTAATTTCTTGGAAATTTTTGATACCAAGAGGTAGATGAGAAAACCAATCCATAGAAGGACCTATTAAACTTTGAGGGAAGAGGCACATTAAATAAGAATCATTGTAAGCCACCTCCATACACATGACATTAAATTCTTTGACATGGTCCATAGAACTTTCCCTCCCTTTGTATTTATCAAATTTGGGGATTTCAAAGCTAGGGGGGAATGGTATCATTGTGATGTTTTGATCGAATCGATAGGGACATAGATTCTATGTATGGGGCTTCTTTTTTTTTCCCATTCGAAGATTTTGCATTTCCTGTGATAGTTCCTTAAATTGTGATGTTAGATCATCTTACGAGTTTGGTGGGGGAACATATGGTGGGATGACGGATGAGTTATATGTGGGATTTTGATATGATAAGGTATTGTATGGGGTGTATGGTGGTGTAAGATTCTTTGAGGGTGATTGCGGTGTCGATGTATATGTTCCTAACATATTTGTGTTGACAACATTATGTTGAGGATTATAGTAGGAACTTGGTTGTTGTTGTTGTTGGAAATACTGTTGAGTTAGTAAGGCTTGTTGTTGTTGTTGTTCTTGTTATTGTTTTTTTTATGCCACGAGGGCTTCCTTTTGATCCTACTATTATTTTTGTGCCACAAGGGCTTACTGTTGGGCCTGCTATTGTCGTTGCACCACGAGGGCTTTTTGTTGGGATTGTTGTTGTTGTTGCGATGCTAAAGCTGCTTGATGAGCTTGATGTTATTTTTGGGCTAAGGATGCTTGTTGTACTACTAAGGTTGCTTGTTGTTGTTATTGCTATTGTTGTGCTACTAGGATTGCTTCTTTTTGTTGTTGTTGGGCTACTAGGGTTGCTTCTTCTTGTTGTTGTTGGATGGCTTGTTGATAAGCTTGGTGTGCTTGCTATAAATCTAGGGCATGCACTTGCAATGTAGGATCAGTTGGTTGTTGGGATATCTAAGATGGATTGTGAGTGTTGATATTCTGAATGGGTAGCAAATTGCTGATGAGAGGTGGAGGGTTCCCTTGGTTTAACATCCCTTATAAGATGGTAGATGGAGGTGGAGGAATGTAAGTTTGAGGTCTCAATTGATTTTGCATGGTAAAGGTGACCATGGGGAATGATGAGGATGGTGCCATTAAATTTTTTGATGGTAATGACACATTAGGACCTTGAGTCCATTGTTTAAAAATATTCTCTTGTCCCATGTCTTGAGGATTTCCTTGTGCTAGAGATGTAAACAGGGTATTACCTAGGTTGATGGGATTCGTGACCAAGGGATTTTTTTGAGATGGGTTGATAATGGATGGGATGGATGTGTTTTGTGAAACCAATGGTATAGATGAACCAATTGAAGGATTGGGAAGAGATGTCCCTATCTGCATTAAGGGTTGACTCTGTGGTATGGTATTGGCATGCCCTTGTGTGTTGTATTCAGACACTTGGTCTACATTGCTTTGTGTGATGGTGGGCACACTTGTGGTACTCATGGGTATGGATGAAGAGGGATGTCCTTGATATGTTGAAGTGGTTATGGAGTAATTAATTTCAAGAGGTTTATATGGTTGTTTGGGATCTTTGGGAATAGGAGGAGCACCAAAGGTAGGTTTCCAAGTGGTTGTTTGGGATGGAGGATTGGTATCATGGGTACCCACAAGTATACTTCTTTCAAATGGAAGAGTTAGACCAAAGTCCTTGGTAAGGCTAGTTGTAATATTGGGAGTGGATGTTTGATTTAGCCCTTGCGATGGAGTTATGAAGCTTTTTGTCATTTTGTGCAAGAAAGGATGGGGAAATTGGAGCTACATTTCCAAAGGCTTGATGTTCCATGATTTCCTCCCTAGTAAGTTTTGTTGGTGTAATTAATATTTAATTACATTACATAACTTTACTTAGGTATTATTTATTTCCTAGGTTAATTAATTCCATCCTTATCTTGTTGAGCTATCTTGTTGCTCAAGATAAGATTAGGGTTATGCACCTTTTCTTTTATAAAGCAAATTATCTCTTGTAATATTTTGTACTTCGAATATATCAATTTGCACATCTTTTGCAAATCTCTGCTTTTTCATTTTTTCTCTTCTGTGGAAGGTCTTTTTTAGTTTGCAAATCTGATCTTGGTTTCTAACATGGTATCAGAGCCTCGATTTGCAGCCCCTTCTCAACTTTTTTGGAGGAATACAGTGCAGAGCTCATTCAAGGTCCCTCGAGGGTTACATTCCTTGAGCATCATTATGAAGCATCTTGGATCAGATCGAGGTTTTTCATTGGATTCAGAGTGCTGGAAAAGGTCAAAAATAACTTATTTCATTCATTTTCATCATTGTTTTCTAGATCTGCGAGGGTTTCAAGCTTGGTGATTTTTCTGATAGATCTGGGGGTCGCCTAATTTTTGGAGCACTTTGGGCCCAAACAGACCTCGCCGTTGGATTCGCAGTGCCCAAAAACCCCTATTTTCATATAAATTTTGTCTGATTTGGACACAATCATCTGGAGAGGCAATTTTTTTTTGCCCAAGCATCGTACAACCCCCAAGCATGCTTCACGATGCACAAAAATTGAAAAAAAATTATTAAAAAATCAAAAATCACAGTTTATTTTTGCGCCGCCCATTTTAATGGTGACCGTTGCTCACCCACCAGCCACCAGTCTGCCACCGGCAATCTCTACCAGGTCCTCCACTCCAGTCATTCTAGCCCCCGCGGGCCTTACAAAGCTCTCCCATCGGTCCTTTGGTGACCGAGAGCTCGGCCCCCAACCCTCGCCGGGCGTTAGGCCCCCTTTACTTAGTGGCCGGTCATGTTGGCGACTAGGAGCTACCGACTTTCAGCCCCCGGCAGGCATTTTTTCTAAATACCAATGGCGGTCCTATGCAGAACTGAGGGCTAGAGCTAAAGGTGCTCCGTTTTTGCTCCTTCTTAGTGTTGCAAAGTCCTTTTTATAGGGCTTTGTTCATTTTGGCGTAACTTGGGCAAATAGATGTCTTTTTTTGCAAATGAGATATTGTCGGAAAGCTGTTTCGACGGTCTACGCAATGGTGCAGGTGTGGTTTTTTGGTTTTTCCTTTTTGATACTTTTTTCTGCCTCAGAAGTCAGATGTTTCCTTTTTCACTCCGGGACGCATATCTTTTGACTCGCTTATCCGTATTTCATGATTTTCGCAGCATTGAAAAGCTGGTTTTAGCCTCTATGTAGATCTAAGGTCATTTATAGAATATGTGTACCTTATTTTATACATGCATTCATTTTTTTTTCGTGTGCTAGGTTTTCATTTTTGCTTATGTTTCTGTAGTTTTGCATTCTCTCCTTCTGCAATCATTGGGTATTGTAATAACGAACTGATATAAAGTTCCATTAAGGGGCATTCTTGCATCCATCTTTCATGTTGGTGACAACTCGCATGAGTTTGTCTGGTTTCCTATTGTCTCCTTTTAGCTTCTTTCTTGCTTAGCTGGACACATCTTTGGTTCGCTTCAGTTCACACTTCACATTGGGATTTTATAGTTCTTGATCTGCATTGGTTCAGATCTTTCTCATTTGAGGGCCATGTTTTTATGGTTAACGTTCCTGAATCTTGATGGTATTCGTCCTATGGGTAGTTTTAGTTTCAATTTGGCATTGGCTTCGAGAGACACAACTTTTAGATTTGTCATCATTATGGATCCTTTCATCTACTGTTGTTCACAGATTCCAGGGTTGATCCAGTATGTGAGTTTCCATTGTTCCTTGGCATCAGTTCTGCTATTGCATTTGTGATTCTGATATGGTATTTTGCAAACAGAAGTATCTTTCCTTGCTTGTCAGATTTGGGGTTCCAGTGTTGCTTCATCAGAGTTCTTCCAATGCTTCTTCACAGCAGTTCATCTCTTTGAGGGGGGGTTTTTCCCACCGGGTTTTCTCTCTCTTTGCATTTTTACATGAGCACCTGATTAGGCCTTACTGTTGAGACTCATATTTGCATAATAATTTGCTTCTCCCTAAGCTGTAACTTTTTCTATTGGGGTGTTGGTTTAATTAATATTTAATTACACTTGCATAATCCTACTTAGGTATTGTGAAACCAAGAAAGTGCACAAGAATGACATTAGGAGCAAACAATGCAATACAAATCTAAATGAAAAATCTAATGCTACAACAAAGAACAAAGGAAGTAATAATCTTTGCATGACAAAGATAAAGATTGATTAAAGCAACTCATGTTCGAATGCACGCACAAGGTTTAATTAATTAAATAGGAATGTTTAATTAATATGCATGTACACACAATTGAGTTAGCACTGGACAATTGAATGATTTGACGAAGAGATTACTCGAGAATGCCACTCAGACATTAAATCATGAGTTAATTGAGCAATTTGAATAGATCTTTGAGTTGAGTAAAAGTGAATACTTAGATAACTCACACAATTTATCTAAATATAGAGGAATGCATTAAAATAGAATTCATGAATTAAATAATCCATTTAATTCAAGATTTGATATTGAAGAATAATTAAAATAAATAAGATTTATTTAATTAAGGATGAAGGATTTAAATGAATAATTAAATAAATAAAGAATTTATTTAATTATAGTTGAAGTATGATAAAGAGTAAATTAAGAATTTTGCCGAATTTGACAAGAAGGATAAGGTTAATTAGTAACATAATTAAATAAAAAGCTATTTAATTAATCGATAGAATAAAGAGGTAGAATTAATTAAATAATAAGATTATTTAATTAATAGAAGAAATAAAGACTATAGAGAATAATTAAATAATTGACATATTTAATCAATAGAAGAATACAAATATGAAGAATATTGAAGTCGCAGGCTTAAACTAGATTTCGGTGTCTACATTTGCCCATGTTTGATACAATGTCATTTTGGTGTAGTGTCAAAGAAAATAGATAAGAAATATGCCCTAGTAATGCCCTAGTGTAAAACAGGTGAAGGTATGCCCCCTCGGGAGGACAGGCGGGTTCAAAGAACATGAGTGTGCTCTCGAAATTGATGAGAGAACTAGAAGATGAAAGAAAAAAGGATAGAGGAAAATAGATAAGGGTGGTGAAGATGTAGAAAACAAGAAATGTTAGTGTAAAAAAAAAGATGAATAATAAAAGACCATGATGTTAGTATTAGCAATCTTCGATGTTTCATCGTATCACAAAAGGCGTTGCACTTTATCATTATTGGGTGGGACTAATACAAATGTAGAAAAACACCATGATATGACATAGATCAAGGTGTGAAAGGTCATCC
>VDFB02047230.1:296715400-296726419 GCA_007258455.2 Sequoia sempervirens
GATCCAAAAATAGTTTAAGATTATGTGGATGATATTTTGGGAAAATAAAAGAAAAGAAGTGAGCACATAGGAGTCTTAGGACCCATCTTTGACAGACTTGAAGAGTACAAGGTATGACTAAATCCAAAAAAGTGTCTTTGGGGTTACATCAGGGAAACTTCTTGGCTTCATCATCTCGCAAAGAGGGATAGAAATTGATCCAACAAAGGTAAAAGCCATCCTCGACATGGAACCACCGCAAACATTTAAGCAGATGAGAGGATTAGAAGGAATATTGCAGTCCATCAAAAGGTTCATAGCACAACTATCAGACAAGATCCACCCCTTTTTGCATCTTCTCCATAAAGGAATAACTTACAAGTGGGATGAGAAATGTGATAAAGCTTTCCATTAGATCAAAGAATATCTACTAACACCTCCAATGATCATGCCATCGATACCAAATAAACCATTAGTCCTATATATCTCAGAAACATCAACAACACTAGGAGCTCTTCTGGCACAACATGATGAAAAGGGAAAGGAAAGGGCTATCTATTACATCAAAAAAACATTGGTGGGATATGAAATGAACTATTCACCCATTGAGAAAGCATGCCTAGTGTATTTTTTTCTTCACAAAAATTCAAACATTACATGCTATCACATCAAATCAAGCTTATTGTAAAGATCGACCCACTAAAATACCTACTATCCAAAGCAACTCTCACTAGGTGAATGGCCAAATGGGTGATGATCTTAATAAAATTTGAAATAGAGTATGTGGAGTGCAAGGAAATCAAAGGATAAGTAATCACAAACCAACTGGTAGAGGCACCCATCTATGTAGAGAACCCATTAATATCTAAATTCCCTAATGAATTAATGTTCCTTATTAATCTCACAACTCAGTGGAAGATGTACTTTGATGGATCGTTCACCCAACATGGATCCAAAGAAGGTATTATCTTCATCACCCCTCAAGGTGATTACATTCCAAAGTCATGAAAGCTATCATTTCCCTATACTAACAAAGTTTTTGAGTACAAAGCCCTAATCATAGGTCTAAGGATAGTGGTTCAGTGGCAGATACAAGAGATGAAAGTCTATGGAGACTCATAGTTGGTTATCAATTAATTCAATGACAACTATCAAACTAAGGATGAAAAGCTTACTCCTAACAAGAAGATGGTAGAGAATATCAAATACCTTTTCATTAACATAAATTTTGAGTATATTCCTCGCATTAACAACAGAGCAGCAGATGCCATGGGAACAATTGGATCACTGTTAGATATGTCGAACAACGTCCTCCAATACAAATTCTTGGTAGAAAAAATTCTTGTACCAACTTTTGAAATCACTCAATCATAATTTGTTTGTTTGATTGTTGGTATTGGATCCCCATGGTATCATGACATATTCATCTACCTAAGTAGAGGAACCCTCCCATTTGATATCACTTCCAATCTTAAAAAGACCTTTGTCAGAAAGGCATCTCGATTTGTGATCCTAGGTGATACCATTTACCACCAAAGTATCGAAGGGACATTACTATGATGTCTTAACCAAGAGGAAGCCTTAACTGCTTTAACAAAAGTTCACAATGGCATATGTGGTTCCCATTCTAGCGGTATGAATTTTTCTAAGAAACTGTTGAGGATGGGGTACTATTGGCCAACCATTGAAAGGGAAGTAAATCAATATGTTTAGAAATGTGTTCAGTGTTAACAACATGGAGATCTAATCCATGCCCCAACTCAAGAATTGCAACCAATGATCACACCTTGGCCTTTTCCACAGTGGTGACTTGACCTAATAGGAAAAATCACTCCAACCTCATCCAATGGCCACAATTTTATCATAACAACCATTTAGTATTTTACCAAATGGGTTGAAGCCATTTCTATGACCTACATAATGGGGAAGCAAATTGCCAAGTTTATCCTCAATTATCTAATCTATCATTATGGTGTTCTGCAAATCCTAATCTCAAACAATGGAACACCCTTTAAGAATCAAGATGTGAAAGAGCTATGCCAAAGATTCAACATCCAACACTGATTCTCTAACCCATATTATCCCTAAGGAAATGGTCAAGCTGAGGCTACAAACAAGACCATTCTGAAAGTCCTAAAGAAAATGGTCAATGAAGCTGGCCGTGACTAGAATCTACAGTTGAATCCCACTCTTTGGGCCTATCAAACTAGTATCCACACACCAACATGCAACCCATTTCTCCTTGGTCTATGGATCAAAATCCATTATTCCTATTGAGGTTGAGCTCCCATAATTACAAGTGTCACTATAGAACCTGATCACCAATGAAGAATATAGAGTATCTTTGTTGAATGAGCTAGAATTCTTGGATGAGTGTCATCTTGATGCTCTTACTCACTTGCAATTAGATCAAAACTAACTAAAACAAAGCTATAACAAGAAGATCAAATATTGGTCTTTCCAGGTCGGGGATCTTGTCCTAAAGTAAAATAAGAAGAATCTTCCAGATCAAGATAGTAAAGAAAAGTTTGAGCCTAACTATTAACCTCATCGCCACAAATAAGCTATATGGACTCAAGAATACCAATTGTCAATGCTCTAAAGGAGAGAACCCTTCTTTACAAGAGCCACCAACAACTTGCATCCCAAAATTTTATGCCTAGTCTGATGGGTGGGAAATCTAAAAAATGTAAAAAAATAAAAAAAATGATCAAAATCCAAAAAAATTGGAAAATTGTAAAGTCAAAATCCAAAACATCCAAAACAAATAAAAAATCCAAAAACACTCCCCTTATTGAACTACGTTGTCTCTGAGCTTGAATTTAGGAAAGACCATCATTGATGTACCCTCGAGACAACCTAGGTCAAGTCCTTTAGGAGTTCGTCATAATAAAACATATCTCCATCAATCGCTCACATCTCATTTGTTAATTAGTCAAGTCACCAAACTATGGTCTTCGCGGTGGTGTATAATATAGAAAGGCTTATCTGGATTGTAGCCCTTGAGGCCCCTTGTGGTGGATGGTATTTTAGGTTAGGTTATTCTTAGTTGTTCCATAAAACTCTAAAACATCCAAATATCAAAAACACACAAAAATATCCAAATATTAGAAAACACAAAAAATTTGAAAATTGAAAAATGTAAAACATTAGGAAACATCCAAAATACCTACAGCCTCTAAATATCTTGAAAAATCCTAAACAACTCAAAAAACAGTAAACTAAAACATTCACATAAACTTTCGGGAAGATCAAAAAAACCCTGCAAAACATTTCTTTCAAAATACCAAAAACATTGAAATATTCCAAAAACTCCAAAGCCATCCACCCCACTTTTTCTTTCACCCATAATAAATCGATCGTCACCTTCAACCTTTGGAAAAAAAATGGAAAACAAGTATAGCAAGTTGTAAAGTGAGAACCTAATTTTCAAAATCTAAAGTCTAAATCATAGGTAAATGTGTCAGTGAAGTTTATATCAACAACTTATCATAAAGCTCATCCTCATCCTAACATCAAACAACCACCTAATCAGCAATATCACTTCCTAGGTATCCTTCCCTGCGATGGACACTCTGCAGATTTCAAACATCACCTTAGCTAAAGTTAAATAGGAAAGAGATATAGATAATACTGACTATTTATCTTTGATCTTTTCTTATGATTTATCTTAATGACCCATTCCAAGGACCTCTCAATCATGTCTATCAAAATGATTTAGAGAGAGAGGAACAGGGCATTGATCATTATCTTTTGTTTGTTGTGCTTGTGGATACACTTGTAAAATAACCTTGGCACATACTTGCTTAGGCACATACTTGCTTAGTTGTGTGTAGGATGGTTGTTTGGAGTATGATTGTTGACTATTTTGTATGCTTTGGTCCAATATATTCTAAACTTCTAACTTAAATTCCAACGAGGTTTTTGTATGTCAAGATGTGAACAAGAAATATCCTACCTGTTTGCATAGTCGAATTACATTACACTAGATACAACATTGTCCCAGGGTTATTAATACCTTGATGCATCATGCCTATGTGTTATATCAAACAATAAGGAATGACAAAAAATCCCAATCCCAAGATTTGAGTGAATCATCATCATGCATTCATCCTTATCATGCATTTCTCATCACCATTTCTAATAAAGTCTTGGTGGAACATAGGCTTGTTGGATCTTTTGAAGCAATCATCAAAATCAATGGTCCTTCATCTTATTTCTTCTATCTTCTTTCCATGCTAACTTGGTATCATGACAGTAAAAAAAAATCACCAATGCATTCATCCTACATCCACAAATCATCAACATAATCATAGCATATCCCATCATACATTCTGCATCATCATTATCATTTAAGTTGTGATGAATAATATATATTTTTTATTCTAAGCATCTTAAATCATTGCATATAATAAACATACATCGTATCTCACATCATAAGCATAAACATCTACATTATCCATCCATACATCCATATGCATACATGATCATCTCATAAAACTGCATAAGAAAATATACAAAAGAAAATGAATCCATAACATTTGCATACATAATCATAGCATAACATCTGAATATCATATCATCCATCCCATAGCATATCATGAAAAAGATACTGAAAAAGAATATAAAATTGCATCCATCCATATCATTACATCTCATGTATCATCACATATCACATAAGAATAAGTAAAGTGAATCCATACATGATAAAATAAAAGCATGTCACATCTCACATCATATGTCCATACAATGATAAGCAAGAAATAAGATGAACACATCATATCGAATCCGTATCCATGTCATATATATATCAAAAAATGAATGCCACAGTACAATATCTAGATCAATGTATGCATATCAATCATAAATACAATGTCCATGAGACTATAAAAAAGGAGCCCATGAATGTATATTTTTATCAAAGAATAGGGCAAAAAAATCAAAATGTGTCTATGCACTCGAGCTGGCCCTGACGACTGCTCCCCTCTCTGGCTTGTCTCTTTGGATGATCCTTAGCCTTGGGCCGTGCATCACTCCTCTATGAGTAGTCAAGCTGTCTGAGTGGCAATGGAACATCTATGTGATAGTGCATCCTATAATAGATTCAACCCTTGTATAGCCCAGGAAGATATAGTCCCGTCTTCTATGTAGCCACTATCATCAGCCCAACCGCTAGCTGTGATAAACTTTGATCTCCCTGTGAGTCACGAATTGCACCCTCACCCTCGCATGATCTCCGTGGTACATTCCTCCAGCATGGTCTCTTTAGCAGTGGACGCCAAAATTTGTTGAGGGCTTGGATCTTGCTCACTCAGCAAAACCCCACTCCCTGTTTCTTAGGGCCATTGAATCTATATGTCTTGGGGAATCTAGCCCCAATGGTGGTGTACTAACCGCTGCTAACGTGATGGGATACTACTATTAATCAGGTTTCCACTCAACAAGAGAGGATGCTAGAGGTTGTTGTCCCACTGGTGGAGCCCTGAGAATCTTCCCATCTTGGCCATCCTGTCCCTTGCCTCTACCCCTGCCTACTCCCCTCCCTCTAGGTCTCCCTCATGGAGGAGCACCCACTGGATCTGTCAACCTATGAGGGGGTGTAAACCATGCATCGTATGCAGGCATCGTCTACACGGCCTACTCCATTCCCCGGGTCATATATGCCCATTATTATCAGGCTAAGCACTAACTACCGTAAAACCATCAACCAAATTTTGAGCTATGATAGTAGTAGGTCCATGTGGGAACCTCTTGAGCTAATCTCACAAATATGGCTTTGTAGGAATCATCTAGCCTATCCTACTGCTCACCAAACTGTCGTGCCACCTTGTATGGTAGATACCTCTCTATAATGGTGTGCTCTTGACCCTGCATATACTGTGTCTGATGGGAAAAGAAGAGCTGATATGTATCATCATACCACAATCGGGCATCCCCAGACAAGGTAAATCCATCTAAACATTGTCGCATCATCCAGCAATACGATGCTAGTGGGCGTGGTGCCCAAGCCACCCTATATGCCGGAAGAGGGATGGAAACTCCTATATTGCTAAACTACATGATCATCTCGCTCAACATCACCATCTTACGTGATCGTAAATATATAATAATATGCTCGGGCTTCCAAATATGAGGTGCAAGGTCACAATTTCTTTCCAATAGCCTCTATCATCGAGTAGACAAATTCATGCATATCAAGTGATGTATAATAGAGGCTAGTGCATTACTACTCGAGTACAAGTAGTGCGTCCTCCTATAGAGCATCATGTGCCATGCTAAGCCCCATCCTAGGTTGAATCCTCTTCATTGGTCAAGAGTGACCAAACCATAAATGATGGCTGTAACAATCAATTGAAATGTAGGCACTTGACCTCTATACATCTCAAGGTCAATCTGTGAAGTGACTAGAATGATGTCTTCTACCATTCATCACCTCGCCATGACATACACCATCAGATTCAACATTGACATCATAAATTACATGTTCAGCTATGTATTAAAATGTAGAATTTTCTATACATTCCTTTAAGGTCACTTCGCTCAAGTTAGAGGGTGGAAGTAAATTTTCACTATGCCATCATAATGCGCTCAATATATAGCCATATGTGTTCCAAATTTCATGCATGTATGCAAATATACTATAAACCGTGATTCCCATGCCCTCGGGCGAACTCGATAAATCACCAAGTCTCCAAAATTGTGGGTTGATGCTCAATGACATCATGCGGAAATGATCTCCTCGCGACTCCACTTAAGCACCATGTCGTAACAATTTGAAAGATGATCAGCCAAATTGTTAGCTCTAAAATGATAATAGCGCTGGCTGCTTACAATAGTATCACTATATTTCCAAATCACCAGATGCCTCGGCTAACAAACTTGAAAATAAATATATTGTGTCACTTTAGAAACATATATGTGCATCAATAAGGATTTTAAGTCCTTGGAAACCCTAACCCTAATTTTTAAATTGAAAAGTGCATCACTATACACATATGCTTCACAATTTAAAATTGGAAACCCTAATTCTAAATTGTGAACTACGTCGCAATACACATATGCGTTGTCAAATTTTTTTTTAGCATTATAGAAGCTCAAATGGGCATCACTATATAGTGATGCTGCCAAAGTTAAGATTTCAAAAAGCAATAAATGCATCAAAAAGTCAAATTAGGTTTTGAATCACATATTGTTGGTCTTGTGCATGGAAGTCTTTGGTACTCTTGAACTCGATCGAAAATGTGTCGTGGGAGGTTTTTCCATGCCATTTCGTCAAAGGGTCATAGCTCAAAACAACAAGAATTCCTTAAAGTGTGAATGCACAAATGAATTGAAAGTGACCCTTGGCTTATTTATGCTAGAAAATTAGAGTTTTTTTCCCTAAATTCATCTTGAAGGTAGGGTTTATGATCATTTTCACCAATTTTTCCAATCAGAACATTATTTTGCATATTTTTTTTGTATTTTTGGCATAATTCTTGCATCCCGGAGCCTTCTGGACCCTTGGGGCAACTTTTAACCTTTGTCGAGAAATCAACCCAAAATTCAAAATTTATGCCCAATTTCTTGAGGGTGTGGGGAATCAGCTTAATCCTTTCACTGGGGCATCTAAAAAATAAAAATAAAAATATTTTTTGATTTGAGCAATAGTTTTTAATCTGAGGAGCATTAGTCTTTGAACCGAAGCAACATGTACCTCGCTTCAAAGAGAGGCAAAATGTAGACACTGAAAAATGTCTTGAATTATATCATACACTCTAATCAGTTATACTAATATCATTTACTCTTGAAACCCGTCCTCTTTTCGCTTAATTAATTAAATTATCCTAGCTATTCAATTAATTGCATCATTTTCATCTATTAACCTAATTGATTTAAATAAGGTTAATTCATCCCCTTTCACACTAACATTTCATCTCATTAAATTAAATAAGTCAAACTATTTAATTTAATTCTCTAAGTCTTCTTATTCAATTAATTAAACCCTAAGTTATTTAATTAAATGTCATTTCATCTTTTTCATTAAATCATTTAATTTAACGATTATTACTTTATTCTTCTAATTTCCCTAATTGAATGATTAAACCTTGTTTAATGAGCAATTATCTAATTAATCCAATTCCTCCCACTTGTAAAAGAATATTCCAAAAGAATATTCCTCCTTTGCACAATCAAATTTAGTTTTAATTAACTAAATAACCTTTTTCCTCACCCATGAGAATATTCCAAAGGATATTCTCTCTCCTCCAATCATTTGAAAAAGGGAATATTCTCACTTGGCTTCTTGAGCAAGTTAAGCTTGTAACCTCTTGAGAAAGTAAACTTATTGACCTCTTAAACATGTTAAAAGTATGTTTGTTTGGAAGGAATGAGAACCCTTGATTAAATCTCATCTTGCATTCTCACCCGTTGATGAGAATTCATGATCCATGCCTCCCATTTCCTCCATTCTTGACCATTGATTAACCTTTTTGATCTCAACCCTTCATTTTTCATTTGCTTTCCTATAAATAGGTCACTATTTGGAGACAAATGGATCCATCTTTCAATTGCAAACTTATGCTAGTGAAATCACTCATATTCATAGTCATACTTTACTCACATTTAGCATATTTTAGTTCTTTTCTAGTTGCATATTAGCTTTAAGCTTCTATTAATGGATTCCATGCATCCATTTAGCTTAGAATACACTTAGATTACCTTAGATTTTGCTTTCTTAGATAATTTTAGCATAAAATCATGTTAATTTAGCTTGCATCATCTTCAATTTAGCATAAATCATGTTTTCATCCACATATCACAATGGTTTCATCAATTCTCTTCAATAGAATCGATTGAAACAAGCTCACTGATCATGGGACTGGGAAAGGGTCATTGTTCCACATCAACACAAACCCAATTCCAATGGGATAAGTTTTAAATGAGTTAGAGTAGATATTTAAATTCTTTCATTGTTCATAATCTTTGGTTTCAATAAATGCTTAGTTTAACTTTCATTTGAATGATCTTGTTTAATATTGAGTATTAGTGGCTACGTTATGCTTCTATTCTTCATGGATCAAGTGTAATTGGCCCATACTAGTATCCTCGATCGACAATATGAACTACTCCTCCTATATACCCTCACATCTACAAATTTTTTCCAATGCAACAATAAGTGTGGGAGTAGTTATAGTTGAGTCCAAAGAGAACATGAGGTTTTTTTTTAATAAGGATTAAGCTCATCAAATTTCTCATTAAGCTCCTTTTTTATTATTTCATCCTTATTCATGTGGCACAAGGTGGATGAGACTACTAGTTACAATGAATGATTGTACTCCTCTCTTTCTTGGTGCGCAAAGTTAAGTCTTTGAATTCGATACTCGTTAGCTTGCATAATTTTTTTGTCACACAAGGGGATAACTATCTCCATATTCATTTCTCCTTGGGTATATAGTAATGGTTGGAATATTTGTATCCTTTTTCTATCTTGGTTGTACCTTCAAGAATTCCACCATGACTAGGAATTCATTTGTATTTATCCTATATTCCTTTTTTCTTTCCTTAATGGTAGTCTCTAACGATATTGGGAGATACAAATCACCTCTAAAATTTTATTCTTGATTATGGGGTGAAGAATGAGTATATGTATTTGATTAAAGGCTCAAATTTAGAGGTGAAGAAGGTAGCCTAGTCAACAAAAGTATGTGTTAGAGTCCTTGTGAAGAGAAATCCTACACTTATTTTAAAGATATTTCCTAATATAGAATTTATTTTGGCATCTCTTATCTTCTTTCTTTATTTCTTCCCTAATTTATCTTCATCTCTAACATATTATTTCTCCTCTATGGAATATCATCTTGGTACAACAAAATCTTGAGTATTATCTTAAATTTATCATTCTCCACCTCAAGAGACTCTCAACCAAGAGTATCTTTCCATGTACCTCTCAAGTGTGATAAGGCTTGGGTAAGTGCAAAAAGGTGGGGAGCCCAAAAAGGGGGCTTAAGTGGCCACTTATTTTTTGTAATCGGGAAATACTAACCTTGGACATGAAATTGAGGATAGTTACACTCAAAATTTTGAGATGCAATTAAAAAAATGATTGTAGTGCTTAAGTCTCTTGTCCCAAACTACTAATTTACTGAAATGAGTTGAAGGATTAATGGGTTTCAAAGGGGACCACATAGAGGTGGTGCTTATTTTATTTAGAAAAATATAACATAATAATTTACAGCTGGGAGGCATACGATGGAATTTTATTTTAAAATTTTTAAAACCCGGTAGAAATTAGCTAATAGAGTATGTAATTGTTACACTGATTTTTATAATAATTTTTTAATGAATATTTTACTTTTTACTAATTTTCAAAGTGGAGACTTCTTGAATTTTTTTTTTTTGGTCATGCTACCCCTACAAATTTTGGAAACTATTTTTTTTTTTTAATAATATTTATAGATTGGAGTCTAGTTTCTAAAAATGTAATTTATTTTAAATTTTGATGTGACAGGTTAATTTATAGCAAAAAAACCAAACACTACTAAAACCTATTTGCTCCATCTCGTCAAAATCTGCTATTATCAAAAATGCTTTGCTCCCATAGATAAGATCTTAAAGAAAACCTATTAATGTTGATTTGTTTGACAGCACATTGAAACTTCAGCTGAATCACGTGATGAGCATGAGACCTAATTATGTTAAATATTGTAGAATTTGAAAAAATATGTCTCTGGTCATTGGGAAGGCCCTCCAAGCCTTTGGGTTGGTATTCCATGGAAAATACCAAGCCCAAGGCTTGGGGATTCCCAAACCAAGATATAATGCGAGCACGTTATAACACGCTCATGTTATATCTTAGTTTTGACATGGTTTTTTTGTTTGTGTGGGACATGTATAACAAGACATAATGTGAGAGCATTATAACACACTCACATTATTTCTTGCTTTATGTTAAATGCTACTCTATTGAATGTATTTTTATATATTCGTATGTTTGTATATACATGTATGCTTGTATGTCATGTATGTATGTATGCATGCTTGTGTGTATGTATGTATGTA
>VDFB02047230.1:296726519-296744185 GCA_007258455.2 Sequoia sempervirens
CCTTGGTTAGACTTTAGGTATTTGGTCCCTTCGTCTTAAGGTTTATATAATTGATTATTTTAGAACCTTGCTTAGGCCATGCATCTTTAGATTTTAGGCTAGTGTCATCCTAGAACATTCCTTATTTTGCATACGAAAATCCCAAAAACATAGAATAGAGTCATACTGTCCATAGACGTAGTTTTGCATTCCTTGCATATTGAGCTTGTCTTACATGGTTGAAACTAGGTCTAAGAGAAGAGAGAGAGAAACATGTCAAACCAAAACAAATTCATCAATCCATTTTCTTCAAGACCTCATAAGACTCTATTAGACAAATTCACCACTAGAAACACTCAAGGACATATTGCAGTAGAGGACATAGAGGCTGCCGCACAGGACCCTGAGTTTGCCTCTTTCATAGATGAGTACCTAGCAAATGATCGACAATGATACTTAGCCAAATTACTAGCTGAAGGAACTACCTTACCTACATGATTTGATATCAGAACCTTACAAACTCAACCTACACAAGGGACAAATACCACGACTGCTAGTACTACTATACCTCAGGTCAGCACAACTATGCCATCTAGCACACCTACACAGAGTATGACAGTCCATACATCTCCATTTGGTACCTCTGGCATGACATCGAGATTTAATTTCACTATAGGGGCTTCATCATCCACTCCCTTCGGTCCTCTTGTTGGGAGTAAAAGACCTAAAATGTCAGCCTCTACACCTTATGTCAGTGTCACAAGTTCACAGTCAACGACCATACCTAATGCTAGTATCATGAGTACCATACCACAGTCGATGGCCATACCTAGTGCTCAAGTCACTAGTACTATACCACGGATTACACAAACAAGAGGCATTCCCTTCTTCCAATATGGAAATCAAAATTCATTCTCCCAAACTGGTAATCAAAATCCCTAAACATAGATTCTAAATCAGAATTTGTTTTCTCAGATCGGTGGTCATAATCCATTTACACAGATTCCAAGTCACCAACAATTCACACAGATTCTGAACCAAAATTCCTTCTCTCAGAGTGGTACTTAGAATCCGTTTACACAGATCACAGGTCAACACCAATTTATGCGAACTCCAGACCAAAACACATTTACCAACATTCTGAATCCAAATCCACCTCAGATGCCAACGTTCAATCGAAACCCATCACGAGACTTTGGATTTCAGAACACATACACGGATCCACATAATCCCCCTAGCACATCTTTGACCCAAGTTGATGTCTTACAAACACAAATGCATGCATTACAAACACAAATGGATAACATGTCGGTGTCAACTAAGAAATCATTTTCAAAAAAGGACATATGCCCATTCCCCTTTGATAGATCATTGTACATGACCCCTTTCCCTCACGAATATGTCATACCAAATCTCCCTAAGTATAACGGCAAACGAAATCCAATAGAACATATAAGGGAATTTTCTACCATATGCATAGATGTTGCTTATGACCCCACGTATCTTATGAGGCTATTTCCAAGAAGTCTTGTAGGAATTGCACTAGAATGGTTTTCGGGTCTAGATTCTGGCATTAGATCTTGGGGTGAACTGGTTGAGAAATTTGTGGAGCAATTCTCCTTCAACATAGACCATGAGATAAATATAGCAACCTTGTGTCACACAATGCAAGATGAAGGGGAAACATTCATTACTTTCTTCCAGAGATGGAGGACTATAGCTAGTCGGTGTCCTATCGAGATACCTGAGAAACAAAAAGTTACTATGTTCTAAGAAAACCTTCATGCGAAACTAAGGAGTAACTTAAGGGTACATTGTTGTACATATTTTTCAGAACTAGTGGAAAAAGGGGTTATAATAGAGAAGGATCTCATTGAAAAAGGTGAACTCAAGGCATCAACATCCAATAGAAACCCGATCATACAAAACACCTCCCTTGATAGAAACAGATTTTGGTCTTGCAACAAAAATGTCACCAATGATGGGGTGGTTGATGCTAAAATGCTACAAGCAGGACCCCTCCTCACATTACAAGGACCTCATACTTTTTCCAACATGCTTAATGCTATCAATCAACCTCCTAATGTGGTCCAAATTACTCAATGTCCACAACAAAGGAGATTTCAAAAATGTGAGTTCACTCCCTTAGGGGAACCTATTGAGTCGGTGTTCAAACAACTGTTACAACATAATCTTATACAGTTGTAGGAACCAAGACAATACGATCCAAGACAATTTAAACTAGCTTGGTGGGATGACAATGCCTTTTGTGATTATCATAGAACTAAGGGACATAACCTACAAAACTATCTACAACTCAAGAATATCATACAGGATCTTGTTGAAAGGAGAATTATTGAAGTTAGTGGACAAAAACAAAAGTCATCAAACACTAATCATCAAGTATTTTCTGACCCACTACATGACCATGGGAAAGGAATTGTCCCTAGTTCGAGTACTAAGACCAATATGTCAGCCAACTATGCCAATGTCAAGCATGATTATAATAGTGGAAAAATCATTCACTGCCTTCGCGCCGCCGATGAGAATATCAATACCATTATTATCAATACTAATCTTGAGTGTGTGGTCAATACTCATCATACTAAGTTCACTATCCAAGGCCCTCCATTGCAGCAAACACCCCAACCTTCCAAGTTACAATATAACCTTCTTGACCAGTTGGGGAAGACCCCAGCCCAAATCTCAATCTTGGAATTGTTCCGTATTTCCCCTGAGCATTGATCTATCCTTGATAAGGCTTTACAGAACACCATGGTCCCTAATGATCTTGATGTCAATCGTTTCCAGGAAATGGTGGGCTACTTGACCAATAATCACCATGCCACATTTTCTGAACAAGACTATGCAACTGAAAAGATCCACCATAATGATCCTTTACATCTGGAAGTCCTTGTTGATGACACCAAGGTTAGATGAGTTTTGGTAGACAGAGGAGCATGGTTAAATCTATGTACTTTAAAACTAATTAAGGCATTAGGTATTTCAGAAGCATGCGTAGACATGACCAAAAGTATTGTCATAAAAGCTTATGATGATGAGGAATGAAAATCAAAGGGGGTGGTAACACTTCCTATAAGAATTGGTTCTGCAGTAATGAAGACAAAGTTCCAGGTCTTGGATCTCACCCTTCCTTATAACCTTCTGCTAGGTAGACCATGGATTCATGCCATGAAGGCATTCCCTTCCACATATCATCAGTGTCTTAAATTCCCTTACAATGGCACAAAAATAACTATAGATGGTGATCTGGATCCCTTCCAGTATTGTACCAATCTAAAAGAGATCCCCCAACGCCAAGTGCCAGTAAACCAAGAGGCCTCATCATCCAATTCATCCTCCTATGTTGATCCAGCCACACTCACTCGAACATCTATTTCACCCTCAATTCCTACTATTCCTAGGGTTGAGATCCAAGACAAGGGTTGTGGAGAATATTACATGAAGACTTCTTATTGTGTTAGCCATTTGATCCCTCCTAAGACATATGGTTTACCTACATCAGATTGGGAAAATTCTATGGTCACTATACATGTTCCTCCCACAACAAATTTCATCAAATGGGGAGAATTAAGCAAAAAGGCTGTAAATACAGAAGATGTCACTTCCTGGCTATATAGGGAAGATGATGAGGAACCCCTCTTACTTGCTCATATTCCTACAAATCTATATGGAAAGGGTTTCAAAATCATGCAAAACAAAGGATATGATGGACAGAGTGGTTTAGGCTTAAACCAAGATGGGAGGATTGAACCAATATTTGTTTCTTAGTGGCCAAAAGGAGTAGGGCTAGGGTTTCAACCGATTTAGGGTGGCGTTCCTAGTACCCCATTACCCTTACTTGAGGAAGTAAGTGCTTCAGAAGATATTAAGACATCTCACGAACTAGTGGACCAATATCATTGTGACTCCCCCGACTCTAACGATTATGAGTGGGATTCCTATCCTCTACCTTATGGGACCTTTAACAAGTTATTTCTGGAGAACTTGACTTGATGTTAAGTTCCTCACCAAATCCTTTAAATTCCTGTCCACCAAAGAAATGACAAAAGAGGAATGGTTTAAACACTACTATTGGGAATCACTTGATCCCACCTCTTGGCAACCTGAGCCACCTATTTCCGATAGTCAAACCTTGGCATTAGGGCCCACCTATCCATCCACCTAGACTCCAAACCAAGACGAAAAAAGGACCCGGTACAAGACTTTTGTAACTACATGAATAATTCAATCTTTACCTTGACCCCATTAAACTTTTGGATTAACTCTCGTATCATGACATGCCTCTTAGTCTATCCCCAACTCATTGATTGGGACTAACAAGACACACCCGCCTTAGACATTTTTGGAGAATGATGAAGCAATCAACAGTTCTTGGGATTACGAGAAGGTATACCAAATGGTGATCATAAGGCTAGTTTTACTATTGACTTGGACAACAAAGCATATTTTGGGGAATCTCACCAACCCTCCAGCTGCAAAATGAGAAAAAAGAATAAACAAAATAAAAAGGATGAGTCTCTAGGTGAAAATCGAAGGCACCTTTAGACAAATGGAAAAGTAAAAGAAAGGAAGCATCCTGGCGGTGAAAAACCCCTCCTCGAGGCACCTTAAGGATGGAGGTTTGAACATTCTCCCCCGCTGCACAGAAAAAGTCACCCATGCTCGCTTGAAGAATCAAGAAGTCAACATAGGTACCAAAGAGAATCCCCGATTGGTTTATTTTAGAAAGCGCCATTAACAAATGTAAGAGCAGCTAGAGTTCCATAACTTTTGGTAATGCAGAAAGATAAATTTTATTTGGTCATATGCCGACATGCCGTGGTTGGATCCTAAACTTGTTCTCAGATCATTTTCCCCTTACAACCAGGTGCCAAACCAATGAAACAAAAATTGAGAAAAATGCACCCATAGATTGCTTTGTTAGTCAAGGCAGAACTCAAGAAACTCTTAGACGTTGGTTTCATTAGATCTATCAACTATGCAGATTGGATTTCTAATCTTGTACCAGTCACTAAACCAACTAGGGGCATTCACATCTGCACTGATTTTGGAGATATCAACAAAGCTTGTCCTAAGGATGACTTCCCTTTGCCTAACATAGACATGATAGTTGACATGACATCAGGATATGAGATGTTGTCCCTTATGGATGGATTTTCAGGATATAACCAGATTAGAATTGCAATTGAAGACCAACCTAAGACGGATTTCACTTGTCCTTGGGGAACATATTATTGGAATGTTATGCCCTTCGGACTCAAGAATGCTGGAGCAACCTATCAACATGCCATGACTACTATCTTTCATGATCTAGTACACACTCTTATGGAGGATTATGTCGATGACCTTATTGTAAAATCCAAGACAAGGGTAGCACATTTATAGGTTTTAGACAAGATATTTTAGAGGCTGGAGAAGTATAAAGTGAGACTCAATCCAAAGAAATGTGTGTTTGGAGTCAAGTCAGGAAAGCTATTATGTTATATCATTTCTAGATGAGGCATTGAAGTGGATCCGGATAAGGTAAAAGCAATCATGGACATGCCTCCACCCACTAATCTTAGTCAACTAAGGACATTACAGGGAAGGTTGCAATCTATTAGAAGATTTATAGTGCAGTTAGCAGATAAGACACATCCTTTTCAACATCTACTTAAGAAAGGAGTACCCTTTGCATGGACAGCTAGGTGTGGAGAGGCTTTTGAACTGATTAAAGAATATTTACTTACACCACTTGTCTTAATGCCACCTATTGAAGGAAGACCATTGATTCTTTATATTATGGCAACCCATTCATCACTTGGAGCATTGCTTGCACAAAATGACGATGAAGGTCATGAAAGGGCAGTCTATTATATCAGTCGGACTTTGGTAGGTTATGAGTTCAACTATAGTACCATTGAACGTGCCTGTCTGGTAGTAGTATTTGCTACTCAAAAATTGAGGCACTATATGCTAAACCATCAGATAATGTTGATTGCTAAAATAGACCCTCTGAAATATCTTCTCAGCAAGGCAGCATTAATAGGGTGACTTGCCAAATGGGTTATGATACTTAGTGAGTATGATATCCAGTATGTAGAAAGAAAGGCTATTAAAGGATAGGTAATTGCTGATAAGTTAGCTGACGCACCCATACAGGCAGATCACCCATTAGTTGCAAACTTTCCTGATGAGTTTATATTTACAATGGATACAAATACCACATGGAAACTGTACTTTGATGGCTCACATACAAATCATGGTTCAGGGGCTGGTATACTATTTATTACACTACAGGGTGATTCCATCCCTAAGTCATTCAGGATTCCATTCCCATGCACTAAAAACATAGCAGAGTATGAAGCTCTAGTGATAGGGTTACACATGGTAGTCAAGTGGAAAATTAAGATTTTACAGGTATATGAGGATTCTCAACTAGTAATCAAACAGGTAAATGATGATTATGAGACTAAGGACGAGAAGCTTGCTCCATACAAGCGCATGGCTGATAGCTTTAAAGAGTACTTTGACAAAGTTGAATTTCATCAAATACCTCATGTTTTAAACAGGGCAGCAGATGCTATGGCTACAATTGCATCACTTCTTAACATTCCTAACAATGTGCCTAAGTTTGAGTTCTTGGTAGAACAACTTTTGGTCCTAGCCTACGTTATCACAGATTCTGAAATGGTGTGTGACATTGTTGGTCCTGATTCCCCATGGTACAAAGAAATCTATGATTACCTTCATGCCGAAGTCATACCCACTGGCCTATCAAATAACCAACGTAGGGCATTCCTCCGCAAGTCAGCCAAATACACCATCGCCAGACACCCTATATAGACACACACCTTAGATAATACCTCACCGTAGATGTCTTGATTCCCATCGGAAGACAAGCAACCTTTGGCGCGGGGTGCATGAGGGTATATGTGGTTCCTACCCTAGCGTACTCCTACCTTAGCCAAAAATATTATGAGATCGGGCTATTATCGCCTACTATGGAAAAAAAGACTCATATGTCTTTGTAACGAAATTCCGCCAGTGCCAAGTTCATGGAGACTTGATACATGCGCCAGCATAGGAGCTCCATCCTATAATGTCACCATGGCCCTTTTCCCAATGGGGACTCGACCTCATAGGTAAGATCCACCCCACCTCATCTAATGGACACAAATTCATTATCACTACCACTGAGTATTGTACGAAGTGGATTGAAGCCATTCCTATGACATATATTACCGGCACACAGATTTCTAAATTTATCCTGAACTATATCTTCTGTCGGTATGGTGTCCCTCAGTCTATAATCACTGATAATGGCCACCCATTTGTTCAAGAAGTCCGCCAATTGCAGGATGAATTTGATATCCAACATCACTTTCCACTCCATACTACCCACAAGGTAACGACCAAGTAGAGGCATCTAAATAAGACTATCAT
The DNA here is from genome assembly GCA_007258455.2 of Sequoia sempervirens. Classification (NCBI taxonomy): domain Eukaryota; kingdom Viridiplantae; phylum Streptophyta; class Pinopsida; order Cupressales; family Cupressaceae; genus Sequoia; species Sequoia sempervirens. Next base: position 296,733,948 of record VDFB02047230.1, read on the forward strand.
TGAATCTCAAGAAGATCAATAATGATAGCTGGGTCGTGGATCAAGACATTTGGCATGCCTTTAACCCTCAGCCTTTATGGGCTTATCGCACAAGTATCCGCATTCCCACTAGTGCGCTACTCCATAGTCTTCACTTGTATTTGGTCTCCGCTATTCCGCCTATTGAGGTCAAGATTCCTTCCTGGGTATCCTCTCGAAGGCCACATTGGATGATGAAGAGTACCGAAAGACGGTGACCTACGAGCTAGAATTCCTAGATGAGCTAAGAAAAGCACTAGGACCATCTTCAAGAGCATCGTAATTCACCTTCTGGGTCAGAGTTATATTAGGAAGGTATTGAAATATAAAATTTATTACATTGGTGACCTAGTTTTAATGGAGAACCCAAAGAATCACAAAAGAGAAAAACCAGGAAAGTTTGAACCAAATTGGTTAGGACCTTATGTTGTTACGGAAGCTTTTGGATCAGGAGCGTACCAACTCACTACTCCTGAAGGGGAACCATTGTCCTCACCAATCAATAGTCTGCATCTGAAGAATTTCTACGCATAGCTTCTGGGAGCCTTTGTCTTAATTAGCAAAAATACATAAAAATCAGAAAATCACAAAAAATGTTATCAAGGTGAAAACCTGGCAAATAGGCGTCTTCGTAACACCAATTTTTTTTTAGATAATCTAGAAAATAGTAAAGACAAATCATTCATCCAATAGTGAAAACCACTTCGGTGGTGCTTTGGATAGGTACCATGGTGAAAACTTGGCAAACAGGCGCCATGTGTAGTTAACTCTGCTCCTTTGTCTACTATTATTCTAATCTAGTCCTTATCATTGTACATAGTCCTTATCATTGTATATAGTCCACTACCCTGTACATAGTCCACTACCCTATACATAGTCCACTACCCTGTACATACTACCTATCCCTGTACATATCCCTTATCTTTCATATCCATCGCTTGTTTATACCATTCATAATAAGTGGTAGTCTTTCCCATAACCTAGAACGATTGACATCAAGTGCATTTCATATCCCCCATTTTATCCTATTCATAATCAATTGGTCTTATACTCAACTGGGGGAAAACACTTGACATGTGTCATATTGGTTCTTACATTGGCTATGTTGAACACGTTAAACCATGGAAAATCCACAGACATTGCAAAATGACCTGAGAAAACACAAAAACATCAAAAAAATTCAAAAGGACAAAAAAATAATCAAAACATTTCAAAAAATCCAAAAATAGAGTCAGAGTCAGTCGTACTTGTCAGTCTTTATTGTTTGTCGAACTACGTTGCCTCTGCGACTGGACGTAGGCAAGGCCATCTACCGATGTGCCCTCAAGGCATTAGGTTAGTCCATTTAGGTTAGTCTATATAAAATCATGATTCAATCCATATGTCTATATGACAAGGTCATTGGTTGTGTTGAACTATGAGGTCTCTGCATGTACAACGTAGGCAAGGCCATCAATCGATGAGCCCCCGAGGCCATACTAGGTTAGTCCATTAGGGTTCATCACATTCATTTTCACACATGTCTTCTATTTGTAGTCAGTCTTGTCAGTCAAAGTCAAGTCGAACTATGAGGTCTCTGCGTGTACAACGTAGGCAAGGCCATCAATCAATGAGCCCCCAAGGCCGCACTAGGTTAGTCCTTTAGGGTTTGTCATCACACACAGTCATTTGTCAACATATCATATCAAGTCATGCATCAATCTAGTGAACAAGTCAGCAATGTCTCTAAGTCAAATCAAACAACTTTCCAAACAAAACGAATCAAAACAGATCAACTAATGTCTGCTACAAGATGTGTCCTTCCTACAAACAAACATCATCATAGCAATCAACCTGTATCTTGTTCAGGAGGAGTCCTTCCTGAATACTGATATCAACAAAACAATCTATGTCTTATACAAGATGAGTCCTTCCTGCATAATTGACATTGTCAAACAATCAAACATAGCCTTACATAGGTTATCATATCAACGACGTCTGACTCAACGTCTTATACGATACATGTCTTTCTGAAACCAAGCTTTGTCATGCCTTATACAGATAGTCATAACATCAAAACCAGACTCCAGTCTTATCCGGTATGTGTATCTCCTGACATCAGGCTCTATCAATCAATCCTTCTATCAATCAAAATGAATCAAACAAATAGATCAAGTTTTTTGTCTGTGGTTTGTCTTGACAAAAAGACTGGGGCAACTTGTGCCCTTAGTATGAGTTAATGACACTCCTTGTCTGCGACTGTCTGTTATTAGCAAGTGGATGACCTTTCACACCTTGATCTATGTCATATCATGGTGTTTTTCTCCATTTGTATTAGTCTCGCCCAATGATGATAAAGTGAAATTCCTTTTGTGATACAACGAAACATCGAAGATTTCTAATACTAACATCCATGTCTTTTATTCATCTTTCTTTTCGCCCTAACATTTCTTCTTTTCTACATCTTCACCAACCTTATCTATTTTCCTCTATCCTTTTTCTTTCTTATCATCTTCTAGTTCTTCATCAATTTCGGAGCACACCATGTTCTTTGAACCCTACCGCTCCTCCCCGAGGGGGCATACCTTCACCTATTTTACACTAGGCATTACTGGGCATATTTATCGATTTTTCTTTCTGGACACAACAAATGACATCAGACAAAGAGGGGCAAATGTAGACACCTAAATTTGGCTTCTGCTTTCAACTTAGCCATTATTCTTCATAATTTGTATTTCATTGATTAAATAATGTCAATTATTTAATTATTCTCTATAGTCTTCATTTCTTCTATTAATTAAATAATTCCACTAATTAATTAATCTCACACTTTTCTTTTATTCTATCCTCGATTAATTAAATAAATGCTTTTATTTAATTATGTTACCACTAACTTATCCTTCTTGTCAAATTAAATAAATTTTAATTTACTCTTTATCATATTTCAACTATAATTAAATAAATTCTTTATTTATTTAATTATTCATTTAAATCCCTTCATCACTTAATTAAAAAAATCTTATTTATTTAATTATTCTTTTAATATCAAATCTTGAATTAAATGAATTATTTAATTCATGAATTCTATTTTAATGCATTCCTCTATATTTAGATAAATTGTGTGAGTTATCTAAGTATTCACTTTTACTCAACTCAAAGATCTATTCAAATTGCTCAATTAACTCATGATTTAATGTCTGAGTGGCATTCTCGAGTAATCTCTTCGTCAAATCATTCAATCATCCAGTGATAACTCAATTGTGTGTACATGCATATTAATTAAATATTCCTATTTAAATAATTAAACCTTGTGCGTGCATTCGAACATGAGTTGCTTTAATCAATCTTTATCTTTGTCATGCAAAGATAATTCTTTTATTTTCGAATACCAAACTAGAAGATTAAATCATTTATTTAATCTTTAATTCTATTTCTAATTTGTATCACTCATGTCATCACTGACTGTTATCAGAATGCATGACTAATCAGTCGATCTCAACCGTCCGTTGATCTTTTGATCTTGGCCTATCATTTGAATAATCAATTTTCTATAAATTGATTTATCATTCTTCATTCCAATCTCTCTCGCGAAATCTTATGACTTTTGAGAGCACTTAATCTTGAATCTTCGATGTTTTGCTAATCACTATCTTAGACTATACTTGCACGAACTTACGAGAAATCTGAGGGCAATTATACTACACAAGCAAAATGGAGAAGGGCAATTGAGATGAATCATGGAAATACATAGCAATTTGGTGAGATTGTTTTAGTTTGTTCACGTTATTACTTTCCTTTGTTCTTTGTTGCTTAGCATTATATTTGCATTTAGATTTGTATTGCATTGTTTGCTCTAATCTGTTCTTGTGCACTTTCTTGGCGTTACAATACCTAAGTAAAGTTATGCAAGTGTAATTAAATATTAATTAAACCAACACCCCCCCATAAGTGCAACTTAGGGAGGAGCAAATTATTATGCAAATATGAGTCTCAACAATAAGGCCTAATCAGGTGCTCATGTAAAAATGAAAAGAGAGAGAAAACCCAATGGGAAAAACCCCCCCTCAAAGAGATGAACTGCTGTGAAGAAGCATTGGAAGAACTCTGATGAAGCAACACTGGAACCCCAAATCCGACAAGCAAGGAAAGATACTTCTGTTTGCAAAATACCATATCAGAATCACAAATGCAACAGCAGACCTGATGCCAAGGAATAATGAAAACTCACATACTGGATCAACCCTGGAATCTGTGAACAATAGTAGATGAAAGGATCCATAATGATGACAAATCTGGAAGTTGTGTCTCTCAAAGCCAATGCCAAACTGAAACTAAAACTACCCATAGGACGAATACCATCAAGATTCAGGAATGTTAACCATAAAAACATGGCCCTCAAATGAGAAAGATCTGAACCAATGCGGATCAAGAACTATAAAATCCCAATGTGAAGTGTGAACTGAAGCGAACCAAAGATGTGTCCAGCTAAGCAAGAAAAAAGCTAAAAGGAGACAACAGGAAACCAGACAAACTCATGTGAGTTGTCACCAACATGAAAGATGGATGCAAGAACCCCCCTTAATGGAACTTTATATCAGTTCGTTATTACAATACCCAATGATTGTAGAAGGAGAGAATGCAAAACTACAGAAACATAAGCGAAAATGAAAACCTAGCACACAAAAAAAAAATGAATGCATGTATAAAATAAGGTACACATATTCTATAAATGACCTTAGATCTGCATAGAGGCTGAAACCAACTTTCTAATGTTGCAAAAATCATGAAAAACGGATAAGCGAGTCAAAAGATATGCGTCTCGGAGTGAAAAAGGAAACATCTGACTTCCGAGGTAGAAAAAAGTATCAAAAAGGAAAAACAAAAAAACCACACCTACACCATTGCGTAGAGCATCGAAACAGCTTTCCGACAATATCTCATTTGCAAAAAAAGACCTTTGTTTGCCCAAGTTACGCCAAAATGAAAAACTCCCTGTAAAAAGGACTTTGCAACACTAACAAGGAGCAAAAATAGAGCACCTTTAGCTCTAGCCCTCAGGTCTGCATAGGACTGCTGTTGGTATTTAGAAAAAATGCCTGCCGGGGGCTGAAGGTCAGCGGCTCCCAGTCGCCAACAGGACCGGCCACTAAGGAAAGGGGGCCTAACGCCCGGCGAGGGCTGGGGGCCGAGCTCTCGGTCACTAAAGGACCGACGGGAGAGCTTTGTAAGGCCCGCGGGGGCTAGAATGACCGGAGCGGAGGACCTGGCAGAGATTGCTGGTGGCAGACCGGTGGCTGGTGGGTGAGCAGCGATCACCATTAAAATGGGTGGCGCAAAATAAACTATGATTTTTGATTTTTTAATAATTTTTTTCGATTTCTATGCATCGTGAAGCATGCTTGGGGGTCGTACGACCCTTGGGAAAAAAAAATTGCCTCTCCAGATGACTGTGTCCAAATCGGTCAAAATTTATATGAAAATAGGGGTTTTTGGGCGCTGCAAATCAGACGGCGAGGTCTGTTTGGGCCCAAAGTGCTCCAAAAATTAGGTGACCCCTGAATCTGTAATACCCCTCATGTTACTGCTTGTTCTTGACATTCTCTGTGGTTTTGTTTGGCACATTGTGGTTTTGATGATACTGTTGTTATTATGTTGTGGTAGCTTAGATTTTTACTGATTATATTACTCTTATGTTGCCATGGATATTATAGTGACATTTTTATTATGATTGTTTTGATGGAGTTATTTGGAATGCAGTAGACTAGAGAATAGTAATTGATGATGTGATGAAAATTAATGTAATTTTATAATGCATTAGATGATGATATGATTGGTGAGGGAACAGGTAGCATCACTCGTACTGCAAATCCTTCTCACGATGCTTTGTAATTGATTATATGTATATATGCTGTATATCACCTTGTTGGATGTAGGCTTTGCAGGAATAAGACCCGATTCCACCTATTTTGATAGGTCTGGGCGAGCATTGAACCAACCCAACGACAGGAAGTTGAACAAAGGTGACATGGAAGTAACTCCGTTCCAAGTTGTCAACTGTCTTGTACCCTTTTGGTTTGTGCATAGCCATTTTGTTGTTACGTTGGTCTTTGCATGTGATTGTGATTTTATGACTTATCTAATGTCGTGTATGGTTTTATGTTGTGATTTAAATAATTAAACAATTAATAAAATAAAAGTATAAAATAATAAATAAATAAAGCAATAGATAAATGTAAGTAGTAGTTGTAAAAATATTAAATTTATTTTGAATCTTGCAAATGGTTGATTTTAATTATTTTAATGTGCAAGTAATTATATGAAGTATTGTGGAGATGAAAAATAAATAAACAAATAAAAGTTCAATTTTGTGGATTTAAATCTATTTAATTTTTAATCAAATGCATAATAAAAGAAAATGAATTGCAAAGGCATGTAAAAGGCAACAAAAAGAATGAATATTTGGGGGTAACAATTATTTTTCATTTTATTCTTGTGACGTGACCTCTGGTATTCACGGGAAGAGGAAATTGAAAGGGTTTCCTGGGTATTGATTTTATTAAGGGGTTTTCTTTGTTGGGGAAGGCTATTGTTCGAATTCTGGAGAAATTTTTCTTTCAACCATTTTCTGTCATTGCATTCTTGTTCTATTTTCTGGAGAAATCATTGAAGAAGAAGGTTGGGTTTGAAGGAGGATTGGGGATCTGTTGCTGGAAACAATCGGCAGCAAGGAATTAGTTCTGCAAGAGGGATAAAGCTTCTACAAATCTTCTTCAAACACAGGATGCCAGGTTCTTTTCATTTTTAATTATTTATTTTCTGTAGCATCAAATAAAATAGAAATTGTTTCTCTGTGTATGAAATTTTCATCTAGGGTTGGAAATCAAATGTTTGTGGAAAGAAAATCTATTGGATTATTGTTTAATCAATGGAAATTTGATTGGGGATCGGGATTGTTATTTGTTAAAAGGAATTTCTGTTGGGTTCTTGGACTGTCGTTTATAAAAAAAGAAATTTTGATTGAAATCTGGAAATGAACAATATTACTATAGTTTCGTTTTAAATATATATATATATATATATGTATAAGGAACAATTTCCTTTCAATGAATTTCTGGGATTGTGATATTCTTGTTTATGCATATAGGTTATAAAACATTTCTTTTATATTCAAACATGCACAGGAAATTGTACAGTGTACAGAGTTTATCCTTCTCTATTTTCGAAATGTTCAAATTCCAGTATATATATATATATGTATATATATATATTGGATATATATAAATATATATACACATATATATTTATACATATGTAAATATTGAATGAAAATTTAATTCGTTTGAATCTCATCATATTTCTGTCGGCACTGTTAAATGTTATATTTTTTTGGTATTAAAAAAAATTGTGGCTGAGTGGTGGTTCGGCCTCGGCCGTACCCACCACCCCGCCGACCCTGTACCGTGCGACAGTCTGCGAACTGTCCATGGCAGTCCTTCGGACTGCTGTGAACAGTCCGTAGACTGTCCGCGACCGGGCATTTCTTCTGTGCTTTTGTATGGGATTTATTTCCCATTTGAAATGGTGTATATTAATTGTTGATTAAATGAAAATTTTAGATAACTTTTAATGTGCGTGTAAACTGTTACGAATATATATATGTATATGTATATATATATATATTTATATATATTTATTAATTCATTTAATTAGATTTCATTAATTTAACTGTTAATTTTATTAATTATTTCTATCTGTAATCAGATTGGTTATTTTTCTGGTATGATCAAAACAAAATTTTATTATAGTGAAAATATGAAAATAGAAAGGAATTTTTATTAATTGTTAAATTATGAACTTTGATAGGATAATTTAGTAAAAAGCAATTTGTGAGTATATGTCAGCATTGATTATTTAATTCTTATTTTTAAGTGTGTATATTGTGGAAATGGAATTTATTATGGAATTAAATAAGTTATCTTTTTTATTTTTTATTTTTTATGAAGTTGAGTCTTGTAGGCTTGTTGGGTTCGGGACATTGTTAGTTCATTGATGTGGGAACCCTGTTAATTTTGTGAAAGTATTTTTGAAACTGTAGTCTTCCAGAGGATTGTGATTTTGTTGAATTTATATCTTTTCATCTTGGGTTTCTGTTAAGTTAAGTATTACAAATGGGGTGTGCCGAGTTATGAGATTTTGTTATTGCATTTAATTTACGAGATGAGTTATGCCTCGTGTAATATTTTTGTTGTTTCCTTTTGATGTTTATGATTGGAATGGTACAGCCCCTGTTTCTTTTTGGTTTTGGTTGGGTCTCTAGGGAGAGTGTCTCCTCGTGGGGACTGGCGCCCCGCTTAAGGGGAAGGGCACAGGATAACCCATGAGTGAGTTATTAATCAAGTGGAAACCTAATAATTAACTTAGGAGGGTTGGGTAGTAATATCATTATAAGATTTTAAAAATGGATGCCTCATCTTCATTAGTGCTTCCGCAGACTAATGGAAGGTTGAGAAGGCCATGGTCGGCAAGGTCGTGACCTCGTCTTCACGAGAGGTTTACGGCTCCGCATGAGTCACCCTATGGACCAGTGCCTCCAGTTGGGAGGAAGGGCACATGACAGCCATAGATGGGACCGACGCCTCCAGTTGGGAGGAAGAGCACTGGACAGCCCATGTAGGACTATGCGATGACACTCTCCCCTAGTTGCCCATGTGTTTTACTTTATTGTGTTCCTCTGGAAGTAGGTTATGGGAGTTGGTTTAGATTGTTGTTTGAATTGATTTAAATTGATTTATGATTATTGTTTTTATACATCTTTAGTATACTTGTGGTTTTGTATGATCTCATTTATATTTGATTTACGATCTTGTATTTTTATGGTACTGTGATAAGATGTTATTGTTTGTTCATTGTAATTTGGAGATTGTGTTATGGATCTATGTTGGTACTTCTTGTATGTTTGTACTTTAGTTGACAGTCTTGGTCAGAGTTACTTATCTGTCACCTCTTAGCATGGGGGTGGTCGGGTGGAACATGCTCCGCACACCATTGGGTTCCCCATTAGCGTTCGTTGGCTCAGTCTCATCCTTTTGAAGATTTGTACTAGTTGATCTTTATGCATTTTGATAATCTTGTATTTTGTATTCATCCCACATGATTGGGAATCATGATGTAAACTATATGGGTATGATGTATAAGTTGAAAGATGTTGTAATGTAATTTCAACCTTTTATCCTTATTTGGTTATGTGATTTCTCATGGTTTTATCTTGTGATGGAATCTATGTATATATATATATCTAACCTTGTTATTGAAAGTTCTTTTTTTGCTAAGATGGTATCTTATGAGTTGATGTTTTGTAATGTTTATTTCGATGTGACCTCGTGTGCCCCAAAGAACATAGTCGGTTATGTTATTTGTATTGTAATGAAATGAAGTATATGTGTATGTATATGATCATTTAATATTTGGTATATTAATTATTTGTTTTTCTTTAAAAGAAAAAAATATTTGCGTTCTTTATTTGATTGTTCTTTGGGGCTTGCACGGTGGGCGTTACAACTTGGTATCAGAGCCAAGGTTGCACACGCTGGGGTCTCTGGGTAGCTATGTCCATTAGGCAACCTTTGTTTGTTGGATCTTGAGCTCATATGTACCTTTGTCTTGTTGTGCAGAAGCATGCCTAGAGGCAGAGGTAGAGGTAGAGGTAGAGGTCGAGGAAGAGGCCGAGGTGGTGGCCGTGGAGCCAACCAACCGAGTCCTTCATTTCCAAGTTCTCATGGTCCTGAGTCTAAGGAGCAATAGAATTCTCAAAACAATCCGTCGGGTGGTGGACAGAACCCGGACCAGCTAGGGTTGGATGGTCAGTTGCAGCGTTTTCTGGGTGAGCTTCTTGTTAGATTGGGTCCTAGACCTAAGGGAGATCAGTTGGTTGAGAGAGAAAGAGAAAGGTTTCCAAGGCATAGGGGAGCTTTAGTTGATCAGGATGCTTTATTAGCAGGCCATATGAGGGATTTAATGAGAGCTCATCCACCTACCTTCGATGGCTTTGGAGGAGGGTTGGAAGCCAAGACCTGGTTAATTGATTTGGGACGATGCTTCGCAATGCACCCCTACGGTAGTAATACCAAGGCTCGATGTGTTGTTATGCATTTGTGGGGTTTTGCGTCCACTTGGTGGCAGCTTGAGGAACAAAAGTTGCATATGGATATCAATATGGTCACTTGGGAATTTTTCTTGGAAAG
>VDFB02047230.1:296744285-296784734 GCA_007258455.2 Sequoia sempervirens
GATTAGGGCTTTGTACTCAAAAACTTTGTTAGTATAGGGAAATGATAGCTTTCATGACTTTGGAATGTAATCACCTTGAGGGGTGATGAAGATAATACCTTCTTTGGATCCATGTTGGGTGAACGATCCATCAAAGTACATCTTCCACTGAGTTGTGAGATTAATAAGGAACATTAATTCATTAGGGAATTTAGATATTAATGGGTTCTCTACATAGATGGGTGCCTCTACCAGTTGGTTTGTGATTACTTATCCTTTGATTTCCTTGCACTCCACATACTCTATTTCAAATTTTATTAAGATCATCACCCATTTGGCCATTCACCTAGTGAGAGTTGCTTTGGATAGTAGGTATTTTAGTGGGTCGATCTTTACAATAAGCTTGATTTGATGTGATAGCATGTAATGTTTGAATTTTTGTGAAGAAAAAAATACACTAGGCATGCTTTCTCAATGGGTGAATAGTTCATTTCATATCCCACCAATGTTTTTTTGATGTAATAGATAGCCCTTTCCTTTCCCTTTTCATCATGTTGTGCCAGAAGAGCTCCTAGTGTTGTTGATGTTTCTGAGATATATAGGACTAATGGTTTATTTGGTATCGATGGCATGATCATTGGAGGTGTTAGTAGATATTCTTTGATCTAATGGAAAGATTTATCACATTTCTCATCCCACTTGTAAGTTATTCCTTTATGGAGAAGATGCAAAAAGGGGTGGATCTTGTCTGATAGTTGTGCTATGAACCTTTTGATGGACTGCAATATTCCTTCTAATCCTCTCATCTGCTTAAATGTTTGTGGTGGTTCCATGTCGAGGATGGCTTTTACCTTTGTTGGATCAATTTCTATCCCTCTTTGCGAGATGATGAAGCCAAGAAGTTTCCCTGATGTAACCCCAAAGACACTTTTTTGGATTTAGTCATACCTTGTACTCTTCAAGTCTGTCAAAGATGGGTCCTAAGACTCCTATGTGCTCACTTCTTTTCTTTTATTTTCCCAAAATATCATCCACATAATCTTAAACTATTTTGCGGATCATGTCATGAAAGATGAGGGTCATTTCTCTTAGATAGGTTGCTCCTGCATTCTTTAACCTGAATGGCATCACATTCTAGCAATATGTTCCCCATGGACAAGTGAATGTAGTTTTGTGTTGATCCTCCTTAGTGATCATGATTTGATTATAGCCTAAAAACCATCCATGAGTTACAACATTTCATGCCTACTTATTAATTCCATGATGTGGTTGATGTTAGGAAGAGGGAAATCATCCTTCGGGCATTCCTTTTTTAAGTCTCTAAAATTAGTGTAGATTCTGATTCCCCCAATGGATTTTGAGATTGGTACCAAGTTTGAAACCCACTCAAGATAGTCTATTGGTTGGATGAATCCAATGTCAAGAAGCTTTTGTAACTCTAGTTTCACTAGAAGTGCTATCTAAGGATGCATCTTCCTTAATTTTTGCTTGATTGGCTTGCCTTTAGGATAGACTGCTAAGTGATGCAAAACTACTTCAAGATCGAGCCCTAGAATATCTATATATGAGCATGCAAATTTAGCTCTTCGCTCTTTCAAGAATGATGCTAGGTTCTTTTCTTCTTCATCTAACAGGGATTCAACATAGAAATTGATCTTGGGTGCTTCTTTTGTTCCCACATTAATTGGGGTGGCCTTTTCTACTAGCACTACTAACTTCTCTAGATGCATTGCACTAAGGAGGATATTGAATCCCTCATCCTTGGGTGCCTCAAAGAGGTTTTCACCATTGGATACGTCCTTTTTTTTTACTATTTTAGGATTAGAGAGTGCCACAATGTGGTTTTCACTCAAGGATATACATGTTAGTTGTATTTCATTAATTTTGTGACTGAAGGACTCAATCATCTCCCCATAGTATGCCCCTATGTCCAACTCTATGTCAAAACCTTCTTTGTGATCTACCCATGGTAAGTTGGCATGGAGTCCCATGAATTCTAAGATCACTTCATCATTTTTGAATAAATCTAGAATCAGTAGCCCTTGTTGGTCCATGTTAATGAGTTGTGGGTATACTAGACATATTTTAGTCGGTTGATTACTTGAAGCAAAGGATGTTATGGATATCATGAAGAGGGAGTTGTTTTCAAATAGGTCAGCAACATCAATGGAGAAGTAATCTAAAGTTGTATCATGTGATGGAGGTAACCAAGAGGAAGCCTCAACCCGTTTATCGAAAGCACCTTTGCCAATAAGGGTGACCTTGCTAGTAATATAACCTAGGCCAAGATTCTTCAGTCATTTCTTAGGAACAATGGGTTCTAGAAAACGATTATCATTTTGTCCTAGCTTCTCATTCTTGTTATATCCCATACCCTTCATCAGCTGCAAACCTTTGTTGCCATTGTCCATGGGAAGAGCGGAGATAGGTCATTCATCCTAATAGAGGAGTTTAGAGATATCTTCCTCATTGACATCTTCTTGATTCAAATCCCCCCACTTAGTGAAGGTAGTAGCTTCCATTTTGATTGTTTTAGGCTCTTTATTGCTAGATGTGGATTTCCCATGAGATTGAGAAATGGGTAACTCTCCCAAGACAAAGGTATTATTCATTAGCTTATAATTCCCACAACCATCATCCTAGATTACTACCTTGATATTAGGAATGTTCTACACAATGGGTATTTTCATTGCTGAGGTAGATGCAAGGGATGTTGGGTCAACAAATGAGGTAGATGGTGTATGCCCTTCATCATTCTTGGGTATTTGGGGTATCTTATAGAACTTGGCCTTAAGATTCTTGCAATAATAAAAATGTTCAGGATCTCCATGGATGGTAATCTCTATGCCCTCAAAATGAAACTTTAAACATTGATGATAGGTCGAGGCTACAACTTTTAAGGCATGGATCCATGTTCGGCCAAGTAGGATGTTATAGGGAAGATCAAGGTCTAGCACTTGGCATGTAGTTTCTACAATGAGAGGCCCCACTTGGATGTGAACTACAATGATACCTTGTGATACCCATTATTGGTCGTCATATGGTCTAATGGTGGTGCTCTTTTCTTTCTCAATGGTATCTTTTGAATAGCCTATATTTTTGATCAACTGAAGGGTGTAAATGTTCAAACCAACACCTCCATCTACTAAGACTCTTTTGACCTTTTTTTTATGAATGATAACCTCAAGGTGTAAAGCACGGTTATGAGATGGTTGTGATGGTAGGTCTTGTTCAGAGAAGGTGAGAAGATGATTAGTGATATGCCCCACCATAGCTTGAAACTGATTAGTTTCAATATCCTTGCGAACGGATGACTCGGACAAGCCTTTCTCCAATATTTCCCTATATGTGGGTGATAGCCTTAATAGTTCCAATATTGAAATTTTTGCAGGGGTCTTAAGCTGATCTAGGAGATTGTACTTGCTAGGATTGGATGTTGGAAAAGTAGGTTGTACCCTAGGTTGTGATGGGACTCCTTGAATGGTAATCTTTCCACATCGTGTGGTGACTCCACACTCCGCACTAGATCCTTTGATGGTGATGACAATGATGATGTTATCGTAGGAAGTGATGACATTATAATAAGTATTTTGTACATTTGTGTAATACTTAGCCTTTCCGTTGTTTTTTTCTTTATTAGGATCTAGCATAGGGTTCTTGTATATCTTAAGATCTTGATTCCTAGCTGGTACTTCAACAGATATGGTGTTTTTCTCTATGAGGTCTTGGATGATATACTTGAGTCTCATGCAGTTTTTTGTTTTGTGTCCTTTGATTTTGTGAAAGTCACAGAGATCATTCTCATTGTACTAGGATGGTTCCTCTTATGGTTCTTGGTAGTTTTTGATAGGTTCGGATAACTGTCTTGGGATAGTTTTCCTTTTTGATGGGTTCACCTTTGTTGCATGTTAGTTTTATTGATTTGATTGTTCTAAGGAGGTGTTGTTTGTTGCACTGTTTTTATTTTATTCAAGGGGTAAACGCTTTTGAACCGGAGCTATGAACCGGAATACAACCATTCAACAATACCAACCCAGCGGGGTTTGAACCTTGGTGGCAAGATCAACGATGCCACCATTAAACCATCACACCATGCCAATACCGGCGTTGTTTGTTGCACTGTAAATTGAATGTTAGCAACCTAATTTTTTTTTGGTCTAGGAGCACTTAGGACTACCTTAGCATCGACCACACCATCATTTGTTATGTTCTTGTTCTTAGCCCAAATACAAGGCTTCTCATTTGAACCAATTGATGGGTGATTGTCTTTGTAGGCTTGAGTATTTCTGTGTGAAATTAGAGCTCTCTCGATGTTAAGGGCTCTAGGGACAAACTCATCTAAGATTTGATGCACTACATTTTCAAGTGGAAAGATAGATCAGGGTCTAGATTTTCAATGATGATTCTCACTTGTTTTTCATCGAGAAGAGGCCACTTGCTCTTACTAGCTCTTTTTCTCCACCGTTGCAAGAAATTGGTGAAAGATTCTTCTTTTCTTTGTCTGCCAGTGTATAATTCTTCTAGACTTACATCCATGTCAAGATTAAAGGATAAGTGGTCGATGAATTGATCAGTAATTTCTTAGAAATTTTTATACTGAGAGGTAGATGAGAAAACCAATCCACAGCAGAACCTATTAAACATTGAGGGAAGAGGCACATTAAATAAGAATCATTGTAAGCCACCTCCATACACATGACATTAAATTCTTTGACATGGTCCATAGAACTTTCCCTCCCTTTGTATTTATCAAATTTGGGGATTTCAAAGCTAGGGGGAATGGTATCATTGTGATGTTTTGATCGAATCGATAGGGACATAGATTCTATGTATGGGGCTTCTTTGTTTTTCCCATTCGAATATTTTTCATTTCTTGTGATAGTTCCTTAAATTGTGATGCTAGATCATCTTGCGAGTTTGGTGGAGGAACATATGGTGGGATGACGAATGAGTTATATGTGGGATTTTCATATGATAAGGTGTTGTATGGGGTGTATGGTGGTGTAAGATTCTTTGAGGGTGATTGCGGTGTCGATGTATATGTTCCTAACATATTTGTGTTGACAACATTTTGTTGAGGATTATAGTAGGAACTTGGTTGTTGTTGATGTTGGAAATATTGTTGAGTTAGTAAGGCTTGTTGTTGTTGTTGTGCCACAAGGGCTTGTTGTTGTGCTTGTTATTGTTTTTTTAATGCCGTGAGGGCTTCCTTTTCATCCTACTGTTATTTTTGTGCCACAAGGGCTTACTGTTGGGCCTGCTATTGTTGTTGCACCACGAGGGCTTGTTGTTGGGATTGTTGTTGTTGTTGCGATGCTAAAGCTGATTGATGAGCTTGATGTTGTTTTTGGGCTAAGGATGCTTGTTGTACTGCTAAGGTTGCTTGTTGTTGTTATTGCTATTGTTGTGCTACTAGGATTTCTTGTTGTTTTTGTTGTTGTTGGGCTACTAGGGTTGCTTCTTCTTATTGTTGGATGGCTTGTTGATAAGCTTGGTGTGCTTGCTATAAATCTAGGGCATGCACTTGCAATGTAGGATCAGTTGGTTGTTGGGATATCTAAGATGGATTGTGAGTGTTGATATTCTGAATGGGTAGCGAATTGCTGATGAAAGGTGGAGGGTTCCCTTGGTTTAACATCCCTTATAAGATAGTAGATGGAGGTGGAGGAATGTAAGTTTGAGGTCCCAATTGATTTTGCATGGTAAAGGGGACCATGGGGAATGATGAGGATGGTGCCATTAAATTTTGTGATGGTAATGACACATTAGGACCTTGAGTCCATTGTTTAAAAATATTCCCTTGTCCCATGTCTTGAGGATTTCCTTGTGCTAGAGATGTAAACAGGGTATTACCTAGGTTGATGGGATTCGTGACCAAGGGATTTTTTTGAGATGGGTTGATAATGGATGGGATGGATGTGTTTTGTGAAACCAATGGTATAGATGAACCAATTGAAGGATTGGGTAGAGATGTCCCTATCTGCATTAAGGGTTGACTCTGTGGTATGGTATTGGCATGCCCTTGTGTGTTGTATTCAGACACTTGGTCTACATTGCTTTGTGTGATAGTGGGCACACTTGTGGTACTCATGGGTATGGATGAAGAGGGATGTCCTTGATATGTTGAAGTGGTTATGGATTAATTAATTTCAAGAGGTTTATATGGTTTTTTGGGATCTTTGGGAATAGGAGGAGCACCAAAGGTAGGTTTCCAAGTGGTTGTTTGGGATGGAGGATTGGTATCATGGGTACCCACAAGTATACTTCTTTCAAATGGAAGAGTTAGACCAAAGTCCTTAGTAAGGCTAGTTGTAATATTGGGAGTGGATGTTTGATTTAGCCCTTGCGATGGAGTTATGAAGCTTTTTGTCATTTTGTGCAAGAAAGGATGGGGAAATTGGAGCTACATTTCCAAAGGCTTGATGTTCCATGATTTCCTCCCTAGTAAGTTTTGTTGGTGTAATTAATATTTAATTACAATTACATAACTTTACTTAGGTATTATTTATTTCCTAGGTTAATTAATTCCCATCCTTATCTTGTTGAGCTATCTTGTTGCTCAAGATAAGATTAGGGTTATGCACCTTTTCTTTTATAAAGCAAATTATCTCTTGTAATATTTTGTACTTCGAATATATCAATTTGCACATCTTTCGCAAATCTCTACTTTTTCATTTTTTCTCTTCTGTGGAAGGTCTTTTTTGGTTTGCAAATCTAATCTTGGTTTCTAACATGGTATCAGAGCCTCGATTTGCAGCCCCTTCTCAGCTTTTTTGGAGGAATATAGTGCAGAGCTCATTCGAGGTCCCTCGAGGGTTTCATTCATTGAGCATCATTATGCAGCATCTTGGATCAGATCAGGGTTTTTCATTGGATTCAGAGTGCTGGAAAAAGTCAGAAATGACTTATTTCATTCATTTTCATCACTGTTTTCCAGATCTGCGAGGGTTTCAAGCTCGGTGATTTTTCTGACAGATTTTGTAACGCCCGCCGTGCAAGCCCCAAAGAACAATCAAATAAAGAATACAAATATTTTTTTCTTTTAAAGAAAAACAAATAATTAATATACCAAATATTAAATGATCATATACATACGCATATACTTCATTTCATTACAATACAAATAACATAACCAACTATGTTCTTTGGGGCACACGAGGTCACATCGAAATAAACATTACAAAACATCAACTCATAAGATACCATCTTAGCAAAAAAAGAACTTTCAATAACAAGGTTATATATATATATATATATATACATAGATTCCATCACAAGATAAAACCATGAGAAATCACATAACCAAATAAGGATACAAGGTTGAAATTACATTACAACATCTTTCAACTTATACATCATACCCATATAGTTTACATCATGATTCCCAATCATGTGGGATGAATACAAAATACAATATTATCAAAATGCATAAAGATCAACTGGTACAAATCTTCAAAAGGATGAGACTGAGCCAAAAAACGCTGATGGGGAACCCAACGGTGTGCGGAGCACGTTCCACCCGACCACCCCCGTGCTAAGAGGTGACAGAGAAGTAACTCTGACCAAGACTGTCAACTGAAGTACAAACATACAAGAAGTACCAACATAGATCCATAACACAATCTCCAAATTACAATGAACAAACAATAACATCTTATCACAGTACCATAAAAATACAAGATCGTAAATCAAATATAAATGAGATCATACAAGACCACAAAGTATACTAAAGATGTATTAAAACAATAATCATAAATCAATTTAAATCAATTCAAACAACAATCTAAACCAACTCCCATAACCTACTTCCAAAGGAACACAATAAAGTAAAACACATGGGCAACTAGGGGAGAGTGTCATCGCATAGTCCTACATGGGCTGTCCAGTGCTCTTCCTCCCAACTAGAGGCGACGGTCCCATCTATGGCTATCATGTGCCCTTCCTCCCAACTGGAGGCGCCGGTCCATAGGGTGACTCATGCGAAGCCGTAAACCTCTCATGAAGACGAGGTCACGACCTTGCCGACCATGGCCTTCTCAGCCTTCCATTAGTCTGCGGAAGCACTAATGAAGACGAGGAATTCATTTTAAAAATCTTATAATGATATTACTACCCAACCCTCCTAAGTTAATTATTAGGTTTCGACTTGATTAATAACTCACTCGTGGGTTATCCTATTCCCTTCCCCTTAAGTAGGGCACCGGCCCCCACGAGGAGCCACTCTCCCAAGAGACCCAACCAAAACCAAAAAGAAATAGGGGTTGTACCATTCCAATCATAAACATCGAAAGGCAACAACAAAAATATTACACGAGGCATAACTCATCTCGCAAATTAAATACCATAACAAAATCTCATAACTCGGTACACCCCATTTGTAATACTTAACTTAACAGAAACCCAAGATGAAAAGATATAAATTCAACAAAATCACAATCCTCTGGAAGACTACAGTTTCAAAAATACTTTCACAAAATTAACAGGGTTCCCACATCAATGAACTAACAATGTCCCGAACCCAACAAGCCTACAAGACTCAACTTCATAAAAAATAAAAAATAAAAAAGATAACTTATTTAATTCCATAATAAATTCCATTTCCACAATATACACACTTAAAAATAAGAATTAAATAATCAATGCTGACATATACTCACAAATTGCTTTTTACTAAATTATCCTATCAAAGTTCATAATTTAACAATTAATAAAAATTCCTTTCTATTTTCATATTTTCACTATAATAAAATTTTGTTTTGATCATACCAGAAAAATAACCAATCTGATTACAGATAGAAATAATTAATAAAATTAACAGTTAAATTAATGAAATCTAATTAAATGAATTAATAAATATATATAAATATATATATATATACATATACATATATATATTCGTAACAGTTTACACGCACATTAAAAGTTATCTAAAATTTTCATTTAATCAACAATTAATATACACCATTTCAAATGGGAAATAAATCCCATACAAAAGCACAGAAGAAATGCCCGGTCGCGGACAGTCTACGGACTGTTCACAGCAGTCCGAAGGACTGCCATGGACAGTTCGCAGACTGTCGCACGGTACAGGGTCGGCGGGGTGGTGGGTACGGCCGAGGCCGAACCACCACTCAGCCACAATTTTTTTTAATACCAAAAAAATATAACATTTAACAGTGCCGACAGAAATATGATGAGATTCAAACGAATTAAATTTTCATTCAATATTTACATATGTATAAATATATATGTGTATATATATTTATATATATCCAATATATATATATACATATATATATATATACTGGAATTTGAACATTTCGAAAATAGAGAAGGATAAACTCTGTACACTGTACAATTTCCTGTGCATGTTTGAATATAAAAGAAATGTTTTATAACCTATATGCATAAACAAGAATATCACAATCCCAGAAATTCATTGAAAGGAAATTGTTCCTTATACATATATATATATATATATATTTAAAACGAAACTATAGTAATATTGTTCATTTCCAGATTTCAATCAAAATTTCTTTTTTTATAAACGACAGTCCAAGAACCCAACAGAAATTCCTTTTAACAAATAACAATCCCGATCCCCAATCAAATTTCCATTGATTAAACAATAATCCAATAGATTTTCTTTCCACAAACATTTGATTTCCAACCCTAGATGAAAATTTCATACACAGAGAAACAATTTCTATTTTATTTGATGCTACAGAAAATAAATAATTAAAAATGAAAAGAACCTGGCATCCTGTGTTTGAAGAAGATCTGTAGAAGCTTTATCCCTCTTGCAGAACTAATTCCTCGCTGCCGATTGTTTCCAGCAACAGATCCCCAATCCTCCTTCAAACCCAACCTTCTTCTTCAATGATTTCTCCAGAAAATAGAACAAGAATGCAATGACAAAAAATGGTTGAAAGCAAAATTTCTCCAGAATTCGAACAATAGCCTTCCCCAACAAAGAAAACCCCTTAATAAAATCAATACCCAGGAAACCCTTTCAATTTCCTCTTCCCGTGAATACCAGAGGTCACGTCACAAGAATAAAATGAAAACTAATTGTTACCCCCAAATATTCATTCTTTTTGTTGCCTTTTACATGCCTTTGCAATTCATTTTCTTTTATTATGCATTTGATTAAAAATTAAATAGATTTAAATACACAAAATTGAACTTTTATTTGTTTATTTATTTATCATCTCCACAATACTTCATATAATTACTTGCACATTAAAATAATTAAAATCAACCATTTGCAAGATTCAAAATAAATTTAATATTTTTACAACTACTACTTACATTTATCTATTGCTTTATTTATTTATTATTTTATATTTTTATTTTATTAATTGTTTAATTATTTAAATCACTACATAAAACCATACACGACATTAGATAAGTCATAAAATCACAATCACATGCAAAGACCAACGTAACAACAAAATGGCTATGCACAAACCAAAAGGGTACAAGACAGTTGACAACTTGGAACGGAGTTACTTCCATGTCACCTTTGTTTAACTTCCTGTCGTTGAGTTGGTTCAATGCTCGCCCAGACCTATCGAAATAGGTGGAATCGAGTCTTATTCTTGCAAATCCTACATCCAACAAGGTGATATACAGCATATATACATATAATCAATTACAAAGCATCATGAGAAGGATTTGCAGTGTAGCAGGGCGCTCGCGAACGAGTGATGCTACCTGTCCCCTCACCAATCATATCATCATCTAATGCATTATAAATTACATTAATTTGCATCACATCACCAATTACTATTCTCTAGTCTACTGCATTCCAAATAACTCCATCAAAACAATCATAATAAAAATGTCACTATAATATCCATGGCAACATAAGAGTAATATAATCAGTAAAAATCTAAGCTACCACAACATAATAACAACAGTATCATCAAAACCACAATGTGCCAAACAAAACCACAGAGAATGTCAAGAACAAGCAGTAACATGAGGGGTATTACAGATTCGGGGGTCACCTAATTTTCGGAGCACTTTGGGCCCAAACGGACCTCGCCGTTGGATTCACAGCGCCCAAAAACCCCTATTTTCATATAAATTTTGTTCGATTTGGACACAGTCATCTGGAGAGGCAATTTTTTTTTTCCCAAGGGTCGTACGACCCCCAAGCATGCTTCACGATGCACAAAAATTGAAAAAAATTATTAAAAAATCAAAAATCATAGTTTATTTTTGCGCCACCCATTTTAATGGTGACCGTTGCTCACCCACCAGCCACCGGTCTGCCACCAGCAATCTCTGCCAAGTCCTCCGCTCCGGTCATTCTAGCCCCCGCGGGCCTTACAAAGCTCTCCCGTCGGTCCTTTAGTGACCGAGAGCTCGGCCCCCAGCCCTCGCCGGGCGTTAGACCCCCTTTCCTTAGTGGCCGGTCCTATTGGCGACTGGGAGCCACTGACCTTCAACCCCCGGCAGGCATTTTTTCTAAATACCAACAGCAGTCCTATGCAGACCTGAGGGCTAGAGCTAAAGGTGCTCTGTTTTTGCTCCTTGTTAGTGTTGCAAAGTCCTTTTTACAGGGCCTATTTCATTTTGGCGTAACTTGGGCAAACAAAGGTCTTTTTTTGCAAATGAGATATCGTCGGAAAGTTGTTTCAATGCTCTACGTAATGGTGCAGGTGTGGTTTTTTGGTTTTTCCTTTTTGATACTTTTTTCTACCTCGGAAGTCAGATGTTTCCTTTTTCACTCTGGGACGCATATCTTTTGACTCGCTTATCCGTTTTTCACGATTTTCGCAACATTGGAAAGCTGGTTTCAGCCTCTATGCAGATCTGAGGTCATTTATAGAATATGTGTACCTTATTTTATACATGCATTCATTTTTTTTTGTGTGCTAGGTTTTCATTTTCGCTTATGTTTCTGTAGTTTTGCATTCTCTCCTTCTACAATCATTGGGTATTGTAATAATGAACTGATATAAAGTTCCATTAAGGGGGGTTCTTGCATCCATCTTTAATGTTAGTGACAACTCACATGAGTTTGTCTGGTTTCTTGTTGTCTCCTTTTAGCTTCTTTCTTGCTTAGCTGGACACATCTTTGGTTCGCTTCAGTTCACACTTCACATTGGGATTTTATAGTTCTTGATCCGCATTGGTTCAGATCTTTCTCATTTGAGGGCCATGTTTTTATGGTTAACATTCCTGAATCTTGATGGTATTCGTCCTATGGGTAGTTTTAGTTTCAGTTTGGCATTGGCTTCGAGAGACACAACTTCCAGATTTTTCATCATTATGGATCCTTTCATCTACTATTGTTCACAGATTCCAGGGTTGATCCAGTATGTGAGTTTCCATTGTTCCTTGGCATCAGGTCTGCTGTTGCATTTGTGATTCTGATATGGTATTTTTCAAACAGAAGTATCTTTCCTTGCTTGTCGGATTTGGGGTTCCAGTGTTGCTTCATCAGAGTTCTTCCAATGCTTCTTCACAGCAGTTCATCTCTTTGAGGGGGGGTTTTCCCATCGGGTTTTCTCTCTCTTTGCATTTTTACATGAGCACCTGATTAGGCCTTATTGTTGAGACTCATATTTGCATAATAATTTTCTTCTCCTTAAGTTGCACTTATGGGGGGTGTTGGTTTAATTAATATTTAATTACCCTTGCATAACTTTACTTAGGTATTGTAACACCAAGAAAGTGCACAAGAACATATTAGAGCAAACAATGCAATACAAATCTAAATGCAAATATAATGCTAAGCAACAAAGAACAAAGGAAAGTAATAACGTGAACAAACTGAAACAATCTCACCAAATTGCTATGTATTTCCATGATTCATCTTGATTGCCCTTCTCCATTTTGCTTGTGTAGTATAATTGCCCTCAGATTTCTTGTAAGTTTGTGCAAGTATAGTCTAAGATAGTGATTAGCAAAACATCGAAGATTCAAGATTAAGTGCTCTCAAAAGTCATAAGATTTCGCGAGAGAGATTGGAATGAAGAATGATAAATCAATTTATAGAAAATTGATTATTCAAATGATAGGCCAAGATCAAAAGATCAACGGACGGTTGAGATCGACTGATTAGTCATGCATTCTGATAACAGTCAATGATGACATGAGTGATACAAATTAGAAATAGAATTAAAGATTAAATAAATGATTTAATCTTCTAGTTTGGTATTCGAAAACAAAAGAATTATCTTTGCATGACAAAGATAAAGATTGATTAAAGCAACTCATGTTCGAATGCATGCACAAGGTTTAAT
The DNA here is from genome assembly GCA_007258455.2 of Sequoia sempervirens. Taxonomy (NCBI): domain Eukaryota; kingdom Viridiplantae; phylum Streptophyta; class Pinopsida; order Cupressales; family Cupressaceae; genus Sequoia; species Sequoia sempervirens. The sequence continues at coordinate 296,757,524 of VDFB02047230.1, forward strand.
TAATTAAATAGGAATATTTAATTAATATGCATGTACACACAATTGAGTTATCACTGGACGATTGAATGATTTGACGAAGAGATTACTCGAGAACGCCAATCAGACATTAAATCATGAGTTAATTGAGCAATTTGAATAGATCTTTGAGTTGAGTAAAAGTGAATACTTAGATAACTCACACAATTTATCTAAATATAGAGGAATGCATTAAAATAGAATTCATGAATTAAATAATTCATTTAATTCAAGATTTGATATTAAAAGAATAATTAAATAAATAATATTTATTTAATTAAGTGATGAAGGGATTTAAATGAATAATTAAATAAATAAAGAATTTATTTAATTATAGTTGAAGTATGATAAAGAGTAAATTAAGAATTTATTTAATTTGACAAGAAGGATAAGGTTAATTAGTAACATAATTAAATAAAAAGAATTTATTTAATTAATCAGATAGAATAAAGAAAAGTGTGAATTAATTAAATAATTAAGATTATTTAATTAATAGAAGAAATGAAGACTATAGAGAATAATTAAATAATTGACATTATTTAATCAATAGAAGAATACAAATTATGAAGAATATTTAAGTTGCTGGCTTAAACGAAATTTCGGTGTCTACATTTGCCCCTCTTTGATACAATGTCATTTCGGCGTTGTGTCAAAGAAAATCGATAAGAAATATGCCCCAGTAATTCCCTAGTGTAAAACAAGTGAAGGTATGCCCCCTCGGGAGGACAGGCGGGTTCAAAGAACATGAGTGTGCTCTCGAAATTGATGAGAGAACTAGAAGATGAAAGAAAAAAGGATAGAGGAAAATAGATAAGGGTGGTGAAGATGTAGAAAAGAAGAAATGTTAGTGCAAAAAAAAAGATGAATAATAAAAGACAATGATGTTAGTATTAGTAATCTTCGATGTTTCATCATATCACAAAAGGCATTGCACTTTATCATCATTGGGCGAGACTAATACAAATGGAGAAAAACACCATGATATGACATAGATCAAGGTGTGAAAGGTCATCCACTTGCTAATAATAGACAATCACAGACAAGGAGTGTCGTTAACTCATACTAAGGGCACAAGTTGCCCCAGTCTTTTTGTCAAGACAAACCACAGACAACAAACAAACAAAAAATACAGGTCATGAGATGTCATCGCTCCTCTAAATCATTCATGGGACATCCTTGAGGAAATTAGTAACATGACTCAAAAACAAATTTAAAAGATAGTTGATAGACAGCAGTCAAAGAAAATAGAATTCTGATACATTGTTGCTTCTCTAAATCCTTCATGGGACATCCTTGAGAAAGCTAGTAACATAATTCCCAATCATCAATTCAAGATAAATGATAAGATAAATAAGCCATAAAGTCAAAAAGCCAGTAAAATATTTGCCAAAACTTGATCTGTTTGTTTGATTCATTTCGATTGATAGAAGGATTGATTGATAGAGCCTGATGTCAGGAGATACACATACCAGATAAGACTGGAGTCTAGTTTCGATGTTATGACTATCTGTATAAGGCATGACAAAGCTTGGTTTCAGAAAGACACGTATCGTATAAGACGTTGAGTCAGACGTCGTTGATATGATAACCTGTGTAAGGCTATGTTTGATTGTTTGACAATGTCAACTATGCAGGAAGGACTCATCTTGTATAAGACATAGATTATTTTGCTGATATCAGTATTCAGGAAGGACTCCTCTTGAACAAGATACAGGTTGATTGCTATGATGATGTTTGTTTGCAGGAAGGACACATCTTGTAGCAGACATTAGTTGATCTATTTTGATTCGTTTTGTTTGGAAAGTTGTTTGATTTGACTTAGAGACATTGCTGACTTGTTCACCAGATTGATGCATGACTTGATATGATATGTTGACAAATGACTGTGTGTGACGACAAACCCTAAAGGACTGACCTAGTGCGGCCTTGGGGGCTCATTGATTGATGGCCTTGCCTACGTTGTACACGTAGAGACCTCATAGTTCGACTTGACTTTGACTGACAAGACTGACTACAAATAGAAGACATGTGTGAAAATGAATGTGATGAACCCTAATGGACTAACCTAATACAGCCTCGAGGGCTCATCGATTGATGGCCTTGCCTACGTTGTACATGCAGAGACCTCATAGTTCGACACAACCAATGACCTTGTCATATAGACATATGGATTGAATCATGATTTTATACAGACTAACCTAAATGGACTAACCTAATGCCTCGAGGGCACATCAGTAGATGGCCTTGCCTACGTCTAGTCGCAGAGGCAACGTAGTTCGACAAATGACAAAGACTGACAAGTACGACTGACTCTGACTCTGTTTTTGGATTTTTCGAAATGTTTTGATTATTTTTTTGTCCTTTTGAATTTTTCTGATGTTTTTGTGTTTTCTCAGGTCATTTTGCAATGTTTGTGGATTTTCCATGGTTTAACGTGTTCAACATAGCCAATGTAAGAACCAATATGACACATGTCAAGTGTTTTCCCCCAGTTGAGTATAAGACCAATTGATTATGAATAGGATAAAATGGGGGATATGAAATGCACTTGATGTCAATCGTTCTAGGTTATGGGAAAGACTACCACTTATTATGAATGGTATAAACAAGCGATGGATATGAAAGATAAGGGATATGTACAGGGATAGGTAGTATGTACAGGGTAGTGGACTATGTATAGGGTAGTGGACTATGTACAGGGTAGTGGACTATATACAATGATAAGGACTATGTACAATGATAAGGACTAGATTAGAATAATAGTAGACAAAGGAGCAGAGTTAACTACACATGGCGCCTATTTGCCAAGCTTTCACCATGGTACCTATCCAAAGCACCACCAAAGTGGTTTTCACTATTGGATGAATGATTTGTCTTTACTATTTTCTAGATTATCTAATTTTTTTTTGGTGTTACCAAGACACCTATTTGCCAAGTTTTCACCTTGATAACATTTTTTGTGATTTTCTGATTTTTATGTATTTTTGCTAATTAAGACAAAGGCTCCCAAAAGCTATGCGTAGAACTTCTTCAGATGCAGACTATTGATTGGTGAGGACAATGGTTCCCCTTCAGGAGTAGTGAGTTGGTACGCTCCTGATCCAAAAGCTTCCATAACAACATAAGGTCCTAACCAATTTGGTTCAAACTTTCCTGGTTTTTCTCTTTTTGCTTGATTCTTTGGATTCTCCATTAAAACTAGGTCACCAATGTCAAAGTTTATGTTCAATACCTTCCTATTATAGCTATGACGAAGGTGATTCTGATATGCTTGAAGATGGTCTAGTGCCTTTTGTCTTTGCTCATCTAGGAATTCTAGCTCATGGAGTCTCGATACTCGGTACTCTTCATCATCAATGTGGCCTTTCAGGGATACCCTTAGGGAAGGAATCTCGACCTCAATAGGCAGAATAGCTTCAGAACCAAATACAAGTGAATATGGAGTAGCACCAGTGGGAGTACGGATACTTGTGCGATAAGCCCATAAGGCAGGGTTAAGCTGTAAATGCCAGCCACGACCAGCATCATTGACAGTCTTCTTGAGGATTCTAATGATGGTCTTGTTAGATGCCTCTACTTGGTCATTACCTTGTGGGTAGTATGGAGTGGAAAAGTGATGTTGGATATAAAATTCATCACACAGGTGGCGGACTTCTTGGTTCTTAAATGGGCGGTCATTATCAGTGATTATAGACTGAGGGACACCATACCGACAGAAGATATAGTTCAGGATAAATTTAGAAATCTGTGTGCCGGTAATGTATGTCATAGGAATGGCTTCAATCCACTTCGTACAATACTTAGTGGCAGTGATAATGAATTTGTGTCCATTAGATGAGGTGGGGTGGATCTTACCTATGAGGTCGAGTCCCCATTGGGCAAAGGGCCATGGTGACATTATAGGATGGAGCTCCTATGTTGGCGCATGTATCAAGTCTCCATGAACTTGGCATTGGCAGCATTTCGTTACAAAGACATATGAGTCTTTTTCCATAGTAGGCCAGTAATAACCCAGTCTCATAATATTTTTGGCTAAGGTAGGACCGCTAGAATAGGAACCACATATACCCTCATGCACCCCACGCAAGGTTGCTTGTGCTTCAATAGAATCAAGACATCTCTGTAGGGTATTATCTAAGGTGTGTCTATATAGGGTGTCTCTGACGATGGTGTATTTGGCTAACTTGCGGAGGAATGTCCTACGTTGGTTATTTGATAGGCCAGTGGGTATGACTTCAGCATGAAGGTAATCATAGATTTCTTTGTAGCATGGGGAATCAGGACCAACAATGTCACACACCATTTCAGAATCTGGGATATCGTAGGCTAGGACCAAAAGTTGTTCTACTAAGAACTCAAACTTAGGCAGGTTGTTAGGAATTTCAAGAAGTGATGCAATTGTAGCCATAGCATCTGCTGCCCTGTTTAAAACATGAGGTATTTGATGAAATTCAACTTTATCAAAGTACTCTTTAAAGCTATCATCCATGCGCTTGTATGGAGCAAGCTTCTCGTCCTTAGTCTCATAATCATCATTTACCTGTTTGATTACTAGTTGAGAATCCTCATATACCTGTAAAATCTTAATTTTCCACTTGACTACCATGTGTAACCCTGTCACTAGAGCTTCATACTCTGCTATTTTTTTAGTGCATGGGAATGCAATCCTGAATGACTTAGGGATGGAATCACCCTGTAGTGTAATAAACAGTATACCAGCCCCTGAACCATGATTTGTATGTGAGCCATCAAAGTACAGTTTCCATGTGGTATTTGTATCCATTGTAAATATAAACTCATCAGGAAAGTTTGCAACTAATGGGTGATCTGCCTGTATGGGTGCGTCAACTAACTTATCAGCAATTACCTATCCTTTAATAGCCTTTCTTTCTACATACTGGATATCATACTCACTAAGTATCATAACCCATTTGGCAAGTCACCCTATTAATGCTGCCTTGCTGAGAAGATATTTCAGAGGGTCCATTTTAGCAATCAACATTGTCTGATGGTTTAGCATATAGTGCCTCAATTTTTGAGTAGCAAATACTACTACCAGACAGGCACGTTCAATGGTACTATAGTTGAACTCATAACCTACCAAAGTCCGACTGATATAATAGACTGCCCTTTCATGACCTTCATCGTCATTTTGTGCAAGCAATGCTCCAAGTGATGAATGGGTTGCCATAATATAAAGAATCAATGGTCTTCCTTCAATAGGTGGCATTAAGACAGGTGGTGTAAGTAAATATTCTTTAATCAGTTGAAAAGCCTCTCCACACCTAGCTGTCCATGCAAAGGGTACTCATTTCTTAAGTAGATGTTGAAAAGGATGTGTCTTATCTACTAACTGCACTATAAATCTTCTAATAGATTGCAACCTTCCCTGTAATGTCCTTGGTTGACTAAGATTAGTGGGTGGAGGCATGTCCATGATTTCTTTTACCTTATCCAGATCCACTTCAATGCCTCGTCTAGAAATGATATAACTTAACAGCTTTCCTGACTTGACTCCAAACACACATTTCTTTGGATTGAGTCTCACTTTATACTTCTCCAGCCTCTAAAATATCTTGTCTAAAACCTATAAATGTTCTGCCCTTGTCTTGGATTTTACAATAAGGTCATCGACATAATCCTCCATAAGAGTGTGTACTAGATCATGAAAGATAGTAGTCATGGCATGTTGATAGGTTGCTCCATCATTATTGAGTCTGAAGGGCATAACATTCCAATAATATGTTCCCCAAGGACAAGTGAAATCCGTCTTAGGTTGGTCTTCAGTTGCAATTCTAATCTAGTTATATCCTGAAAATCCATCCATAAGGGACATCTCATATCCTGATGTCATGTCAACTATCATGTCTATGTTAGGCAAAGGGAAGTCATCCTTAGGACAAGCTTTGTTGATATCTCTAAAATTAGTGCAGATGCAGATGCCCCCAGTTAGTTTAGTGACTGGTACAAGATTGGAAATCCAATCTGCATAGTTGATAGATCTAATGAAACCAACGTCTAAGAGTTTCTTGAGTTTTTCCTTGACTAACAAATCAATCTGTGGGTGCATTTTTCTCAAAAAAAAATTCACTGGTTTGGCACCTAGTTGTAAGGGAAAATGATGCAGAACAAGTTTAGGATCCAACCCCGGCATGTCGGCATATGACCAAGAAAAATTTATCTTTCTCTGTGCAAAGAAGTTATGGAACTCTAGCTGCTCTTCTGTTGTTAATGACACTGCAAAATAAACCAATCGAGGATTCTCTTTGGTACCTATGTTGATTTATACTGATTCTTCAACGAGCATGGGTGACTTTTCCTGTGCAACAGGTAGAATGTTCAAACCTCCATCCTTAGGTGCCTCAGAGGGGTTTTCACCTTCAGATGCTTCCTTTCTTTTTACTTTTTCATTGTCTAAAGGTGCCTTTCGATTTTCACCTAGAGACTCATCCTTTTTATTTTGTTTATTCTTTTTCTCATTTTTGTGACTGGAGGGTTGAACAGATTCCCCAAAATATGCTTTGTTGTCCAAGTCAATAGTAAAACTAGCCTTATGATCACCATTTGGTATGCCTTCTCGTAATCCCAGGAACTCAGTGATTGCTTCGTCGTTCTCAAAAATGTTTAAGACGGGTGTGTCTTGTTGATCCCAATCAATGAGTTGGGGATAGACTAAGGGCATGTCATCGTCAGAGTTGTCAAAGTTTAATGGGGTCAAGGTAAAGATTGAATTATTCATGTGGTTACAAAAGTCTTGTACCAGGTCCTTTTTGCTCTTAGGTTTGAGTCTAGGTGGATGGATAGGTGGGCCTAATGCCAAGGTTTGACTATCAGAAATAGGTGGCTCAGGTTGCCAAGAGGTAGGATCAAGTGATTCCCAATAGTAGTGTTTAAACCATTCCTCTTTTGTCATTTTCTTTGGTGGACAAGAATTCAAGGGATTTGGTGAGGAACTTAACATCAAGTCAAGTTCTCCAAATAACTTGTTAAGGTCCATGGAAGAAGTAGAGGATAGGGAATCCCACTCATAATCATTAGAGTTGGGGGAGTCACAATGATATTGGTCCACTAGTTTGTGAGATGTCTTAATATCTTCTGAAGCACTTACTTCCTCAAGTAAGGGTAATGGGGTACTAGGAACGCCACTCTGAATCGGTTGAAACCCTAGCCCTACTCCTTTTGGCCACTAAGAAACAAATATTGGTTCAATCCTCCCATCTTGGTTTAAGCCTAAACCACTCTGTCCATCATATCCTTTGTTTTGCATGATTTTGAAACCCTTTCCATATAGATTTGTAGGAATATGAGCAAGTAAGAGGGGTTCCTCATCATCTTCCCTATACAGCCAGGAAGTGACATCTTCTGTATTTACGGCCTCTTTGCTTAATTCTCCCCATTTGATAAATTTGTTGTGGGAGGAACATGTATAGTGACCATAGAATTTTCCCAATCTGATGTAGGTAAACCATATGTCTTAGGAGGGATCAAATGGCTAACACAATAAGAAGTATTCATGTAATATTCTCCACAACCCTTGTCTTGGATCTCAACCCTAGGAATAGTAGGAATTGAGGGTGAAATAGATGTTCGAGTGAGTGTGGCTGGATCAACATAGGAGGATGAATTGGATGATGAGGCCTCTTGGTTTACTGGCACTTGGCGTTGGGGGATCTCTTTTAGATTGGTGCAATACTGGAAGGGATCCAGATCACCATCTATAGTTATTTTTGTGCCATTGTAAGGGAATTTAAGACACTGATGATATGTGGAAGGGAATGCCTTCATGGCATGAATTCATGGTCTACCTAGCAGAAGGTTATAAGGAAGGGTGAGATTCAAGACCTGGAACTTTGTCTTCATTACTGTAGGACCAATTCTTATAGGAAGTGTTACCACCCCCTTTGATTTTCGTTCCTCATCATCATAAGCTTTTATGACAATAATTTTGGTCATGTCTATGCATGCTTCTGAAATACCTAATGCCTTAATTAGTTTTAAAGTACATAGATTTAACCATGCTCCTCTGTCTACCAAAACTCATCTAACCTTGGTGTCATCAACAAGGACTTCCAGATGTAAAGGATCGTTATGGTGGATCTTTTCAGTTGCATAGTCTTGTTCAGAAAATGTGGCATGGTGATTATTGGTCAAGTAGCCCACCATTTCTTGGAAACGATTGACATCAAGATCATTAGGGACCATGGTGTTCTGTAAAGCCTTATCAAGGATAGATCGATGCTCGGGGGAAATACGCAACAATTCCAAGATTGAGATTTGGGCTGGGGTCTTCCTCAACTGGTCAAGAAGGTTATATTGTAACTTGGAAGGTTGGGGTGTTTGCTGCAATGGAGGGCCTTGGATAGTGAACTTAGTACGACGAGTATTGACCACACACTCAGGATTAGTATTGATAATAATGGTATTGATATTCTCATCAGCGGCGCGAAGGCAGTGAATGATTTTTCCACTATTATAATCATGCTTGACATTGGCATAGTTGGCTGACATATTGGTCTTAGTACTTGAACTGGGGATAGTTCCTTTCCCATGGTCATGTAGTGGGTCAGAAAATACTTGATGATCAATGTTTGATGACTTTTGTTTTTGTCCACTAACTTCAATAATTCTCCTTTCGACAAGATCTTGTATGATATTCTTGAGTTGTCGATAGTTTTGTAGGTTATGTCCCTTAGTTCTATGATAATCACAAAAGGAATTGTCATCCCACCAAGCTAGTTTAAATTGTCTTGGATCGTATTGTCTTGGTTCCTACAACTGTATAAGATTATGTTGTAACAGTTGTTTGAACACCGACTCAATGGGTTCCCCTAAGGGAGTGAACTCACGTTTTTGAAATCTCCTTTGTTGTGGACATTGAGTAATTTGGACCACATTAGGAGGTTGATTGATAGCATTAAGCATGTTGGGAAAAGTATGAGGTCCTTGTAATGTGAGGAGGGGTCCTGCTTGTAGCGTTTTAGCATCAACCACCCCATCATTGGTGACATTTTTGTTGCAAGACCAAAATCTGTTTCTATCAGGGGGGGTGTTTTGTACGATCGGGTTTCTATTGGATGTTGATGTCTTGAGTTCGCCTTTTTCAATGAGATCCTTCTCTATTATAACCCCTTTTTCCACTAGTTCTGAAAAAGACGTACAACAATGTACTCTTAAGTTACTCCTTAGTTTCGCATGAAGGTTTTCTTAGAACATAGTAACTTTTTGTTTCTCAGGTATCTCGATAGGACACCGACTAGCTATAGTCCTCCATCTCTGGAAGAAAGCAATGAATGTTTCCCCTTCATCTTGCGTAGTGTGACACAAGGTTGCTATATTTATCTCATGGTCTATGTTGAAGGAGAATTGCTCCACAAATTTCTCAACCAGTTCACCCCAAGATCTAATGCCAGAATCTAGACCCGAAAACAATTCTAGTGCAATTCCTACAAGACTTCTTGGAAATAGCCTCATAAGATACGTGGGGTCATAAGCAACATCTATGCATATGGTAGAAAATTCCCTTATATGTTCTATTGGATTTCGTTTGCCATTATACTTAGGGAGATTTGGTATGACATATTCGTGAGGGAAAGGGGTCATGTACAATGATCTATCAAAGGGGAATGGGCATATGTCCTTTGTTGAAAATGATTTCTTAGTTGACACCGACATGTTATCCATTTGTGTTTGTAATGAATTCATTTGTGTTTGTAAGACATCAACTTGGGTCAAAGATGTGCTAGGGGGATTATGTGGATCCATGTATGTGTTCTGAAATCTAAAGTCTCGTGATGGGTTTCGATTGAATGTTGGCATCTGAGGTGGATTTGGATTCAGAATGTTGGTAAATGTGTTTTGGTCTAGATTTCACATAAATTGGTGTTGACCTGTGATCTGTGTAAACGGATTCTGAGTACCACTCTGGGAGAAGGGATTCTGGTTCAGAATCTGTGTGAATTGTTGGTGACTTGGAATCTATGTAAATGGATTATGACCACCCATCTGAGAAAACAAATTCTGATTCAGAATCTATGTTTAGGGATTCTAATTACCAGTTTGGGAGAATGGATTTTGATTGCCATATTAGAAGAAGGGAATGCCTCTTGTTTGTGTAATTCGTGGTATAGTACTAGTGACTTGAGCACTAGGTATGGCCATCGACTGTGGTATGGTACTCGTGATACTAGCATTAGGTATGGTCGTTGACTGTGAACTTGTGACACCGACATAAGGTGTAGAGGCTGACATTTTAGGTCTTTTACTCCCAACAAGAGGACTGAAGGGAGTGGATGATGAAGCCCCTATAGTGAAATTAAATCCCGATGTCATGCCAGAGGTACCAAATGGAGACGTATGGACTGTCATACTCTGTGTAGGTGTGCTAGATGGCATAGTTGTGCTGACCTTAGGTATAGTAGTACTAGCAGTCGTGGTATTTGTCCCTTGTGTAGGTTGAGTTTGTAAGGTTCTGATATCAAATCATGTAGGTAAGGTAGTTCCTTCAGCTAGTAATTTGGCTAAGTATCGTTGTCGATCATTTGCTAGGTACTCATCTATGAAAGAGGCAAACTCAGGGTCCTGTGCAGCAGCCTCTATGTCCTCTACTACAATATGTCCTTGAGTGTTTCTAGTGGTGAATTTGTCTAATAGAGTCTTATGAGGTCTTGAAGAAAATGGATTGATGAATTTGTTTGGGTTTGACATGTTTTCTCTCTCTCTTCTCTTAGACCTAGTTTCAACCATGTAAGACAAGCTCAATATGCAAGGAATGCAAAACTACGTCTATGGACAGTATGACTCTATTCTATGTTTTTGGGATTTTCGTATGCAAAATAAGGAATGTTCTAGGATGACACTAGCCTAAAATATAAAGATGCAAGGCCTAAGCAAGGTTCTAAAATAATCAATTCTATAAACCCAAGACGAAGGGACCAACTACCTAAAGTCTAACCAAGGCATCAATTTAGTTTAAATCAAGGAACCAATGTAGGACGAAGATCAAAGACAAGTTGAGTTTCCTAACTAGACTGATGAGATAGGAGGACTCTCTGTAGGACAAAGGATAAACTGATAAAACTAGGTTCAATGACAGATTTCATTAACACTATGACTTTTCTAGAGTGTAGATGGTGGACTAATCCTAAAGTTTGTAAAAGTGACCTTTCTAGAAGTTTAATGCAAGGTAATATGTATTCTAAGATGAAACTAAACTCTAAATTAAGACAACTATGGTAATGACCGAATGAACCTAAAGGATGCAAAATTGAGAAAATTGTTTCAGGTTTATGTTCAAGGACTGTTTGTGTAAAGACAACTGAAACTGGTATAATCGTGTTGACTGGACAATGACTGTGAATTCTGGTTTTCTAATAATCAGACAAATGCGTCGCGGGATTTCACAAATGCGGTTCAAGTTAACAGTTGTGGTTTTCCAGTTATCAATTGTGTTTCTCTGGTAAAGTTCAATGTGACTCTGACAGATGTGGTTAACCTTCTAACAGATGCAACTCGTAATGACAGTTGCGACTCAGAATATGACATATGTGGTTTTTTCGCAAAACAATTGCAAATTGATCTAGCAGATGTGACTCTATGCTAAACAGATGCGACTCTAACTGACCAATGCAACTCAAAGTTAAATAGATGTGACTCGTAATAACAGATGTGACTCAAAGTTAAATAGATGCGACTCGTAATAACAGATGTGACTCAAAGTTAAACAAATGTGACTCATAATAACTGATGTGACTCAAAGTTAAACAGATGCGACTCTAAAAATCAATTGCGACCTTTTGGTGAACAGTTGCGACTCTCTGTGTATTTTCAGTGATGAGATTTTAAAACCAACCATGTTTTTTGTGAGAAAATTTTGGCAAACAAGAACAATCATAAGACAAAGTGCTTTCAGTTTGATTTTAGACTCAAAGAATGTTTAAGTTGACAACAGACAAGCACATCCTAATAGGCCAAAAGGCCTAGGGTTTGTATACTTGGTATAGCCCACCGAAATACCCTGGATTGGTGATAAACACCTTTCCTTCTCGAGAGCAGATAGCTTAGAAATTTGGTTGCATTGGCTCCCCTCCATGGCTCATTAACGTCTTTCGAGCACACCAATTTTGAATTCTTTGGGAAATGACCTCCCAAGAACTGTTATCTCTACTCAAGGGGATCAGTAGTGAGTGTCTTCGGGCATGATACTGTACCCTGCACTATACCAAGCAACGGCCAATAGAACTGTTGGTCTCTAAAACAAAAGGTGTTTAATACGGGCATTCTATTCATGGGGCATGATCCATATGGCGAGAGTCCCCTTTCAGATCCATCTTGTCGGAACCACACTCATGATTCTTGGGTTTTCCCCAAGAACCCACTTTTATATACCGACTGGAAGTCCCTCGGGTTTAGGGTGCTACCGGTCTGAATCATCCTAGGGTGAGTACTTTTTCCCACCAGAACAGGCCCAAGTTCTAGAGTTGGTAACCATTTCTCTTACACCCAGGATCGCACGAATGCACAAGGGGAAAGGATACTTCGATGTACCAAATCGTAAGGGTAATTACATAGATGTGCTTTCGCACCAAACACAGTAGACACTTGTTAATTTTAAACCAAACGAAAGATTTTCTACGCTACCAAACAATCTGTTTCAAAAATTAACTAGGGTTTTCGACAAGCATCCTGCAGAAAAATTCGTTAGTAGTTTTCAATATTGTCTTCATCAATCATCCTGCAAAAACTCGTTACCTTCCAAAAGGCCACACGCTGAAAATCAGATATTAGTAACACACAAATTAATTGAAGATTTCAAATTTCTAAAAATAGAAATAAAGGTTACGAGTCAATTGCGTCGCTATGTTACCAGTTAGATGCGTCGATATTCTCTTCAATTGCATCTCGGTATTCACCAGTCAATTGTGATTCAGGATTATTCAGATGCATCATGGTTTTTTAGATGCAGCATTTCGGGTGTCAAATGCGGTTCAAGAAATCAATTGTGTCACTTCGTCAAACTGATGCATCTATTAATTTCAATTACGGCGTTTCGTCAAGCTGATGCGTCGTTCCGTACAAAAAACCTACAAAAATTAAAATAAAAGTCTACAGATACACGAAGATGGTGTCTTCACGTCGGGTTCACCAAATGTAAGGCCAAGAATGTGCACAAGAACATATTAGAGAAAATAATGCAATACAAATCTAAATGCAAATCTAATGCTAAGCAACAAAGAACAAAGGAAAGTAATAACATGAACAAACTAAAACAATCTCACCAAATTGCTATGTATTTCCATGATTCATCTCGATTGCCCTTCTCCATTTTGCTTGTGTAGTATAATTGCCCTCAGATTTCTCGTAAGTTCATGCAAGTATAGTCTAAGATAGTGATTACAAAACATTGAAGATTCAAGATTAAGTGCTCTCAAAAGTCATAAGATTTCGCGAGAGAGATTAGAATGAAGAATGATAAATCAATTTATAGAAAATTGATTATTCAAATGACAAGCCAAGATTGAAAGATCAACGGATGGTTGAGATCAACTGATTAGTCATGCATTTTGATAACAGTCAGTGATGACATGAGTGATACAAATTAGAAATAGAATTAAAGATTAAATAAATGATTTAATCTTCCAGTTTGGTATTCGAAAACAGAAGAATTATCTTTGCATGACAAAGATAAAGATTGATTAAAGCAACTCATGTTCGAATGCATGCACAAGGTTTAATTAATTAAATAGGAATATTTAATTAATATGCATGTACACACAATTGAGTTAGCACTGGATGATTGAATGATTTGACGAAGAGATCACTCAAGAACGCCACTCAGACATTAAATCATGAGTTAATTGAGCAATTTGAATAGATCTTTGAGTTGAGTAAAAGTGAATACTTAGATAACTCAGACAATTTATCTAAATATAGAGGAATGCATTAAAATAGAATTCATGAATTAAATAATTCATTTAATTCAAGATTTGATATTAGAAGAACAATTAAATAAATAAGATTTATTTAATTAAGTGATGAAGGGATTTAAATGAATAATTAAATAAATAAAGAATTTATTTAATTATAGTTGAAGTATGATAAAGAGTAAATTAAATAAGAGTTTATTTAATTTGACAAGAAGGATAAGGTTAATTAGTAACATAATTAAATAAAAAGCATTTATTTAATTAAACAAATAGAATAAAGAAAAGTGTGAATTAATTAAATAATTAAGATTATTTAATTAATAGAAGAAATGAAGACTATAGAGAATAATTAAATAATTGACATTATTTTATCAATAGAAGAATACGAATTATGAAGAATATTGAAGTCATAGGCTTAAACCAAATTTCGATGCCTACAGGTATTATTTATTTCCTAGGTTAATTAATTCTCATCCTTATCTTGTTGAGCTATCTTGTTGCTCAAGATAAGATTTGGGTTATGCATCTTTACTTTTATAAAGCAAATTATCTCTTGTAATATTTTGTACTTCGAATATATCAATTTGCACATCTTTTGCAAATCTCTGCTTTTTCATTTTTTCTCTTCTGTGGAAGGTCTTTTTTGGTTTGCAAATCTGATATTGGTTTCTAACAAATTCAAATGGATTTTTCATCATTTCTTCTATCTCATATGGTCCTAATGGAGATGATGGATGTTTTTATGGGATAACTTGACTTCTTGGGTCAAATTCTAGAGGATTTGGATCACTTGAGGTAAATGTGACTTTGGTTTTCTCCATGATTCTCTTGTGTTGTGATCTTATCTTTACCATAAATTTTATGTCACCTTTGGGAGATTTGTGTTGTGATTTGTAATGTTTGAACTCTCTAGTTCACTCAAATCTAGGTAAAAGGGATGCTATAATTCTTTTAGGAGCAATGATGATAATGGGGGATGAAAAGATGAATGATGTGGGAAGTGATCTTTGCAAATGTTTTGGGACAACACTTTTGACTTGAGTTTGATGTTTTGATGTTAGGATAAAGGGTGTTTATGAACTTGGAAATCTTTAGGGTAGACTCATGACCTTCAAGATAAACTAGCTCAAATATGGTAACTCAACCAAATGCATGGAAAACGATTCAATTCACACACAAAATAGCCAAGTTAGGGTTTTGGGTTGATTGATGCTTAAGCCAAAAAGTGTTGGTGTATTCAAATTTCTTGCAAAGTTTGGTGAAGTGAAGGATGAAATTTGATGGAGGGGTAAGTGAAATGTTTGACCCAATGTTGACTTAGAATTAACCTTTGTTTTCCAACACCAAGGTAGTGAGAATGATGCTATACCTCTAAAGTTTTCAAATCCTAAAGATTAATGTTGACCTAAATGAGAGGATAGATGTGGGTATGTAAATTTGGTTGGTTCCTCCTAGATCGAGCATAATAGTTTCTTAACAAGAGGTTACAATTGTGATAAATTATTAAGGCCCACTTCCTACCAAACTTGGAATTACAATACCTACATCTGTAATGGCGACATGTAGATCTTCCCCTATGGATTTTGATTGTGTGATATATCATTTAGAGGAGTTCAAGTCCATGAAAAGGACAAATATTCTAGATAGGTTGATTATCATGAAAAAGACATGGATTTTGACTCATAAAGAACATGTACATGTGTGAATGTTTCCTCAATGCAGATTCATAAAAGTTTACTAACTTGTTTTTGTTGAGGTAGAGTGCTGAAATGCGGTTTTTGATTGTCTTTGAACTAAGATGCTTAAGTTTGAAGTGACGAATTGTATACCTTCTTTTGTGGATTTTGATTTTGTGTGAGATCATTTCAAAAAATTCTAACTCTATGGAAGAAAAGAGGATATTTATTTCCACGCGGGTGGTGGTAATATGGGCCTTCTAGCCTCAAAATCAGCTTGTTCCTCTTCTTTTTCTATAACATTTGCTACGTTTCTCCACTAGGTAGGTGTTTCTTTTGTTTCAAAAGTGAAGCTTCCCAAACTTCTAATGATATCGGTTTGTTCTCTGTTAATGAGTTCAAATTTTGGTTTAATGATAGCACCTTCAAGATCAGGTTGTTCAATGGGAGCAATTGGTCTCCAAGTAGTCATGTGTGGTTCAATTGTGTCAAGTTTATCTTGCTCAAGTGAATTGATTTTACCAAAAACACTTATCTTGATTATGCTTTGAAACTAAATGTTTATGTCAAAAACATCATAACTTTCACAATGTCCATTTTGTGAGAATCATGAGGTTGAATCCATAATTTCCTATGTTGTCTTTGGAAAATATGGATTGATATATAAGTCAAGATATTTAGAATTCTCTAAGGATAGAAATCCTTAGGACAAGCAGTAATATCAAGGATAATTCAAGAGGTATCCATATTTAAGCCAAAGTGTTTAAAATTTTGAGGAAGATAGTGAATGTTTGTTTTGTAACATTTTGGAATCAAGTAACGTATTAAACTGGCTCAAAATAATTTACAATCCTATTTTTTAAATGGCCATACTTTTTGAGTCCCCACTCGGATTTATCCAAACACTAAGACATTGTGAACAGTTAGAGATTTGGCGACATTGGCTCCCCTCCACAGTACACACTTCTTGGGACCACCAAATCTCAAAATCTTGAAGATCCTAAGATCCTAAGGATTTTTCTGTTTCAACAATGAATAGTACAAATGTGGGATGGCTTCAAAATGAACGTTCTTGCACCAACAAGCATTAAGTATTTTTGGAAACTAAACAATGGTTCTTAGTAACAAACCGAAAACACCCAGTTGTATACACACCCAATTTGCCACTTAAGGATCTTACTACCATTCATGTTCCACTTAAGGCATGGTACTAGGTGCAATATGTTATACAGTCCAGGATAGAAGGTACTTTCTCATGATTTCCCAACCTTTAATATACTCCGTCGGTAAACATGCTTGCAAGAACTTTCCTATGAGTTTTCTGTTGTAGGGTGTGTCTCATATTAAGTCCTCTCTTAAGGGTGACACAAAGCATTAAAGTGTACTTAATTATTTCTCTTCGCCCAAGATCGCATGAAGCGCAAGGGGATTAGATATGTACTATAAGTGCACACAAACAACACAAACAGTGAAGTACACTTGGAGTGTTTCTCTTCACCTAAGATCGTACGAAGTGCAAGGGGATTCGATATGCACTACAAGTCTCTCACAACAAAGCAGACACGCATTCATTTTACTAACTAAATCTAAGATGAATTCATTTTATGCACCAAAAAAAATGTTAAGTTACCTTGTTCAATTTTAAATCCCAAAAGACAATTATGAGATGAGGGTTGAATTTTAGTCCCGTTTGAGCATTCATTTTAAACCCAAATGAAATTTAGTGGTCCTAAAGCATAAAGTAGAAAGCATAAAAAGTTGAGTTATAATTTCCCCCAAAGCATCAAACACTTGTTACAATCATAAAATATTAAGATAAGAATTCTTCTTCACTTTAACTTTGTGTCGTCCACTCCTGCAAAACCGTGTTAGTCTAAAAACTAGAACAACATTAGAGTCATATTAGTACTCTAACGAATAAAAATAAATAAAACACATGCTAAAAAATGATCGTTAAACTACTTACCAAAGTTGGGTGTCGCTACACATGATAGCGTTGCTCTAGTGAATAAGGGTGTCGCTCTAGTGAATAAGGGTGTCACTTTGCAAACAAACCAAAGAGCTCGATAGCGTCGCTATTTGGTCGTGTCTCACCATTTGTAAATCTTCGATACATTGATAAAGTATTAGCGTCTCCATTTATTTAATCAACGTTGATGCATTTCATAGGTGTCACTATTTTAAATTATGATAGCATCATTGTATGGCAATGCCCTATAAAAGCATCGCTGAAATTAAGTTGGGCATCGCTCTTTCCTGCAAAAGTCAAAATGAATAGAATTCAAGCTAGAAATTGATAAAATTTGATCAATTTTCCCTCCTAGCACCAAAATGTCGACCGAGGATACTAGTATGGGCCGATTATGCTTGATCCATGAAGAATCGGAGCATAATGTGGCCACTAATACTCAATCTTAAACAAGATCATTCAAATGAAAGTTAAACTAAGCATTTATTGAAACCAAACATTATGAACAATGAAAGCATTTAAATATCTACTCTAACTCATTTAAAACTTATCCCATTTTGGAATTGGTATCGTGTTGATGTGGAAAAATGATCCTTTCAAATCTCGTGATCAGTGAGCTTGTTTCAGTCAATTCTATTGAAGAGAATTGATGAAACTGTTGTGATATGTAGATGAAAACATGATTTATGCTAAATTGAACATGATGCAAGCTAAATTAACATAATTTTATGTTAAAAATGATCTAGGTATGCAAAAGCTAAGCTAATCTAAGTGGATTCTAAGCTAAAAGATTCAAACCCTAATTTATAAACAAGCTAAATGGATGCATGGAAGCCATTAATGGAAGCTTGAAGATAATATGCAACTAAAAAGAACCAAAATATGCTAAATGTAAGTAAAGTATGAATGTGAATATGATTTATTTCAACAGCATAAGTTTTCAATTGAAAGATGGATCCATTTGTCTCCAAATAGTGACCTATTTATAGGAAAGCAAATGAAAAATGAAGGGTTGAGATGAAAAAGGTTAATCAATGGTCAATAATGGAGGAAATGGGAGGCATGGATCATGGATTCTCATCAACGGGTGAGAATGCAAGATGAGATTTAATCAAGGGTTCTCATTCCTTCCAAACAAATACACGTTTGACCTATTTAAGAGGTCAAAAGTTAACTTGCTCAAGAGGTTGCAAGCTTAACTTTCTCAAGAAGCCAAGTAAGAATATTCCTTTTTTCAAATGATTGGAGGAGAGAGAATATCCTTTGGAATATTCTCATGGGTGAGGAAAAAGGTTATTTAGTTAATTAAAACTAAATTTAATTGTGCCAAAGGAGGAATATTCATTTGGAATATTCTTTTGCAAGTGGGAGGAATTGGATTAATTAGATAATTGCTAATTAAACAAGGTTTAATCATGCAATTAGGGAAATTATAAGAATAAAGTAATATTCATTAAATTAAATGATTTAATGAAAAATTTGAAATGACATTTAATTAAATAACTTAAGGTTTATTTAATTAAATAAGAAGACTTAGAGAATTAAATTAAATAGTTTGACTTATTTAATTTAATGAGATGAAATGTTAGTGTGAAAGGGGGTGAATTAACCTGATTTAAATTAATTAGGTTAATAGATGAAAATGATGCAATTAATTAAATAACTAGGCTAATTTAATTAATTAAGCGAAAAGAGGATGGGTTTCAAGAGGCAATGATGTTAGTATACTTGATTCAAGTGTATGATACCATTCAAGACATTTTTCAATGTTTACAATATCACTACAGATTGAATGGACAATTTGTTGTCATTGGAGAGTGAAAGTTTAAAGTTGTTTCCCTCTTTTATATTGGAAATGACTAAATTTTGAAGTTAACTTATTATCTTAATACACTAGAAAGTGAAATATTTTTTTAATTTCAAAATGATGTAAACTAATGAAAAAAATAGTGTATTTTATGTTTGTATTTTTTAAATAATTTTTTTTAATATCTCCTTTTTGTAAAATTAAAATTAAAATTAAATTATTGATAAAATACTAAAAATGAGGTTACATGAGATGTAGCATTTTTATACTGAACTTTCCAAAAAAATAAATTGTGTATTAATAAATTGGAACTTTAATGAATGGATTAGTTATCCCCCCTTTCAATAATTATATTTTTAAATAAATAATGAAAGTTGTATGTACTATAAAAAGATTTGTTTCAATATGACAATTTTTTATTCTTAACTATTTATCCAAAATAGAAAAAAAAAATATATCATCTCAAGATAGAATCTCTCCTTTAGTGGTTCATTTTTTTAAATAAATTTTTAACATATTTATTGAGAAGAAGATTAAATTTATATTTTTGTGTTGATAACTCACTTTAAGTAAAAAATAAATAAGAAATTATAAACACTAATGAAATACGCACACACACACACACATATATGTATATATATACACACATATATGTATATATATACACATATATATGTATATATACACATATATATGTATATATACATATATATAGACACATATATGTATATATACATATATATAGACACATACATATGTGTATATACATACATATATATACATATATGTATGTATATATTACACATATATACATATATGTATGTGTATATGTATATATGTGTATGTATATATACATATAAAGGTATTTTTATATATTTTTTAAAAAATTTGTTTAGATGAGGAGTTGAAAGAACGTTATTTTATTGAAATAATTTTATTTTTCTAGTTAATTGGCCTCAAAGTGATGTTACATATTTATTTAGTGGACACTTCCCATTGGAAAAAAAGTTCCCTAGATGTAATTCACCTAGAATGAATATATATATATAGAACATATTTTTGAGTAAAACTAAGTTTAAATTAAAATTTATTAAATTCATTTATACAAATATGTTGGCTTAAAGTGGGACAAAATTTTAAATTTTCACCCATTGGAAAATTCTACCCAAAAGGGATATAAGATGTTTTCATGAGGTTAATGATGAGATTAGCACCTTGACAAAATTTGAGGAGAGTATAGATGAAGAGTTGACCATTCTTTAAGAAAATCTTCCCTAGCTCAAGTGAATGGCTTCGATCCCATTTCCAACCTTGGTCAAGAATAGAATCATCATAGATGACAATCCCAAAATGAAACTAGAGTGGTTGAAGGCTACCAAATAGAGAATATAAATCTTACAAGAGTGCAAGAAAAATATTTGGCTAGAAATAAAATGACAAAAGAAATAATGATTGAGATCCAAAAGAAAAATTAAGCCATTTCATCCACATTCTATGAGAATGTTGATAAGGTATACCCATAAAGAAGTATAAAAATAATTTTTTTAAATTATTGAAGAAGAACCTAAGTGAGAAGATCATTGATTATTTAATTAGGATTAAAGGAAAATTAAACATGTTTGAAGAGTTTAAAGTAGAGATGAATAATATTTTGAAAGAGATAGCAATGGTTTCTTTATAGGACAGTTTATTATCAATATTCTCATGCTCTTGTCTTGGATTTTGGGAAGGGGACTCTCAATAAGTTGCAAGAATATTTATAGGATATTAATATTGAAAAACAATAGGATACAAAAAATTAACTAGTAAAACAAAAAATGGATCTAGAGAGAGTGATATAAGCTTCTCCATTAGTTCACATTTGTTAATATTCTTTGGTCAAAGAATTTTATTGTTTAATTTTTGGAATTAATAAATTTTCAAAATGAAACGTCAGTTGCTATTTGTTGGTATGGAACCAAAATAATAAATAATTATTGGGCATCTATCACATTTTTTTGAAATTTTTGTTTTGGGCCTTAAGAGATTTGAGATGGGTACCCAAATAATTTGGTGTTTATGTAAAGTTAAAATTCATTGTAAGTGATTGGAAAATTGACTGGAAAAACTAGATAGGATGATATAACATGAAGCTATTGAATTAGAATTTTCATAATAGTTGAAAGTTCTCCAAACTAGATAATGTAGCAATGGCCCAATTTCAAAACTCAATCTCCTTTAGTATACTCTCATCCATGATTAGTTTTTTCTAATGGTTTTTGTAGATTTATATAAAGATATGAGGTGGTGTCTCTCATGTTGATTGGTAGGAAACTTGGTCTAAGATTTTCTAAACTCTATAATGTGATATGAAGTAACCAACAAAAAATAATGACATCTGGCATTTATCATATATGTCGATTAACATGTTCACTCCTATGGTGTGACATGTCATATTTTAATCTTATTTCTCATTTTTGTAGGTCTAGTGTCCTAGCTAGTAGCTTTATCCATCCTCCCTTTTTGTGTTTGACTTGTCTTTCTCATGTCACTTTAACTCTCTAAATACTAGGTGTTCCCATATAAGTTCTTCAACTATAATATTAATCATTATCTAGTATTCCTTTCCAAATTTCATGTATTTTATTTCATTGGAATATGCCCAATTATCTCTGAACTATTTTCATTTTGCCATCTCCAAAATTCATTTTTTTCCAAACTAGTCTTTAACAATAAATTTGTTCTTATGTTTTATTATTAGAAGTGTTTGTCAAAGATACCTTCTCCACAACTCTCCTACACTATTCTACTCATTATTATCTTTGATATCTACACTATTGGTAGATTTTCACATGACTATAATATCTACTCTATTATTAAACTGTGTAGATATAGGAGAAGAATTATATCAGTTTATTTCAAAACTATTTACAACTTTGTGACTCTTGATTTCTCATTTGTCTAAACACCCCATTTTTCAATCCCACCTGTTCAATATCTTGCTCCATATTTAGCACAATCTATTGGGATCTATGATGGATAAGATGATTTCTTCTATTTTAGCTTCTAAAATCATACTATGGTGCTATTTTATGACCACCATTATGTTGTGGTATACCTTAAAATTTTCTCTATAAACTTATTTCTCCAATAGCGGAATTATGTACTTAATTTTTTATATTAATATATTATACAAGTATTTTTTTTAAGGAAAAAGTGGCAAGCCACTATAATATTATATTAAATATAAATAGGATATTACAAAAACTGGTTCTAAAGGCCATACTGGCAGGAAAGAACCAGCAAGAAAACCTCCAGTTATAGCCCAAAATTGAAACTACGATTTTGTACAATTCCACAACTTGAAAACATGTTGATAGTTCAAAAATTCAGCATTCAAAACCCAAAAAATTAACCCCTAAATTGAGCTAATAGCCCATAATAGGAACATATAATTTTTTTAGCACTCATAACCCAAGACACTTACCCCAAGAACTATACTAACTTCTATTAAGTATCAAATAACATTTTTATCCCCCTTACAAAGATCGAATGCATAAATTTTAAACAAAAAACCCACTAACAACAACTTTTATATTTTTAATGACCCACCATTAACTGAATTCTCATCTTACAATTTGAATCCTTCTGCTAGTTGAAGACCCCGCTCAAAAACTCTTCAATTTCAAATAGGAGCACTGTGGAATTGGGGATGTGAAGCCATCCTCACATTTACCATTAATGAATTTTCCTAACCTCTATTAGGAGCTTGATTAGATGCATTTTGATGGTGACCCTGACCACGAGCTGGTGAATTGATATGAAGCTACAAATCCAGTTGAACACTATTGTTTGGAGGAGGAACATACACACGAAGATAAGCCAAGGAGAAATATTTTTCCTTGATCTCCAACTCCATTACAGAGCAAATAGAGTGATGATTTTTCCTTATGGCATGAAGCAAGATGTTATCTTCCCACATTTTATTAAAAAAAATCAATGGGATATCTATATAGATAACTAGGTTATCTTGCACTACCAGGACCTAGTAATATATACCTTGGCTTGGATTAATTTTTCAATATTAGTCACCTTTCAAGAGGGATGGGGTGATCTTATGACTTTACCTAATGTGTTGTCAAGTGTGTTAAAATATATTCTCAACACAATGTTATTTATGTATAGCATAATTGGAAAGTGTTGGTAAACATATTTGTTGTTGTATTTTTTCCTTAAGAAATGTCCCTAAATCTCTCAGTGAACAATAAAAAATGATCCAATAGTTGTAAATATTTATATTGGATTAGTCATCTTCCTCTAAAATTTAGAGGTACAACTCTTTTGTATGATGAAAATTGGGTTTTAATGGGTATTCTTTAAACCAAAACATTGGAAAGAAAAGTGAATTAAAATAGAAACAAGAAACATAACTACACAATAAAAAGAATGAATAGAAATATTCATCTCCCAAATATATATAGAGTGCATGTGTAAAATGAAGGGAGATAACTATAGTTAATCATATGACAAAAAATTAAAGAAACTATTGTAAATTCGACAACAGGAAAACCCACAGCACAAGGAAAAACATAGCTAATTGTAATATCATAAAATTGCACCCCTTACAATCTCACATACATTATTGCATATGTTTTAGTGTCCACTACCTTAGCATCTTGTTTAGGCTCATTTTAGCCCCTGCATCAGCCCTTTTTCCCTCTCAGGATGCTCAGGACCCCTTTTTAGCAGCTACCTTCACGCGTCAACTTTGTGTCAAATTTTTTGCTTTTCCCGTTCTCGTCATTTTGTAGCGTGATGTGTTTGGACACTAGCACGCTGTGTGGATGTCTACATGCCACGCTAGCATCCTGCAACATTTCAACATTCAAATGACTAATTTAGAGCATGTTTTCCACTTGTCAGCAAGTTTTTTCGGTGGTAACGGCTTGGGACACCTTGTAACAACTCAAGAAGCTTCTTTTCCATCTTTAAAAGTCATCTCTTCAATCCATTTGCCTTCTTCTCCTTCTTGGCTTATCTCTTGATCTTTCTCTCTTGCATACACTCTCCTTTCCCTCTTTACTCTCTTGCTTGCACAAATCTCACTTGTTACAACAGCTTCAAGAATTCTCAAGCTCTTACAGTGCTCTTTGCATCTCGCTTGGCTCTCACATCCCTCTCTTTTGTCCTTGCTCTCATTGGCTTCCTTAAGCCTTGCAGGTGTTATCTCTTTTATCTTGTGCTTGCAAGAATCCTAGGATTTCTCACATCCTTGTGATATGGGTTCTCCTCCTTGAGCAGGGATTGCTTTTATCACTCTTGCATTCATTTCATTCCTATTATCTCTATCTATCTATTTGGTTGTCCATGGAGGTGGGAACACCAAAATGGGGGTTTGACTGAGGCAAACCCCTATATAGCCCCAACATTTTCTCTCGATCTTACATATGCAGGTATTGAAGATAGTCATGTTCTAGAGGCTTCATTACTTGGGTTTTTGTGAGAAGTTTCTATCTCTTATCCTCTTTAACTTTATCATTTACTTTCCTTTATTTCAATCTATTGTATTCTGTTATTTTCCTGTACTCCATAAGTTCTTAGAAATTTGATTGCCAGTAGCCACTTTGTTGTTTTCTGTGATAAACTCAATTTTTGGTTTGTACAAGACTCCAATGTGCCTCTAGGAATCCAACATGCCACGATGTCATCCTTATTCCGTGCTACCATCCTTTGGCTAAGATCCTATTATTTTGTCCAGAAAACCTCTATGATTTACTTTTTCTGATTCGAGAACTCTCACTTTGTTCCCTAAGGTAGTTTAGGGAAGTTTTCCCCTTGGGAATCTCTTGAGAATAAATAGACTCATGAGTAAAAAATTCCCCTTCTCTAAATTTTGGTGAACCCAACGTGAACCAGAGTAATTTTCAAAAAAACTAAGAATTTATTTACCCCAACTTGGTGGGGTCATAACTTTTGACTCAATGCTTGGAATTCATAACCGTTTACACTGTTAGAAAGGTCTCCAAGAGGACTAATTCAATCCCTTAAACATTTTTCCTTTAGCAATCAAATTTTAAGGACCGATGCAAGTTTCAACCCCAAATTTTTCTTTGAAGACCTCAAAAAATGCAAATTACTAGAACCTAGAAAATATCAAAAAAATTGGAAAATCGGGATTTTTGATCTTTCTTAGTTTTGTCACTCCTAGATTGCTTTAGATTGACTGATGTGTCTATATCTCTATTTCAAAATACATTTTCTATATCTCTTCCTTCTATCTCTTTCCAGATTTGTTGAGAAGCTTCAAGAAGTTCTCTTACAAGCATGTGAAGGTGAGTTCTTGTCTCCTTTCTTATTATTCTTTGTTGATCCCTCTCCTAAGATTGCTTCTAAGGATATTTTGGTGCAAGAGGATGAAATCATTAATACCTTTCTTAGTCTTACTCTACCTTCTTTTCATTCCAATGCACTCTCCTCTAGAGGTGATACATTAGTGAATGATGAATCTCCTTCCTCATTTGATCCTCCCTGGATCAATGTTGAGAATATTTCTTTGAATAATTAGTTCGCTAGTTGTGATGTTTCTATAAATTTAATATATGTCTCTACTACCCCTCAAAGGCCTAAGAGACCAGTTATTTATTTGAATCCATCTAGTCCATCTCCTAAAGGGATTTTTACTATTGATGGTTTTCCATTTGATATAAATTCTCTTGATCTTTCTATAGCTTCCTCTTACAGAGTGGTAACCCATACTTATAAGAATAGAATGAATAAACAACCAAGGCTTCTTCAAGCTCCTAAACCTATAACTAAAGCACCCAATGATTACGATCTTGTTGAGCAACTTTGAGTTACTCAAACTAAGATCACACTATGGTACTTGCTTCAGTCTACTGTGTTTTACCATGGTATGCTTCAGGAAGCCTTGCAAAAGATCCTCTTTCCTTCTTCTGCTAGGCCAAAGGATGTTAATGCGTTGATAGCTCATATTCATGTAGATTCATCAAATATTATGTTCTATCCATAGGAACTCCTGCTTTCGGGGGTACAGAAGCAAGAAGACCCTCTAATGATCATAGTTAACATTAACAACATTGGCATTAGACGTACTCTCATTGATGTTGGTTCAGTGCTCAATGTGTGTAGCATTGATCTATTTCCTAAGATTAATATTGATTCATCTTCTTTTAATGCATCTTCTGTTGACATTTGTGGGTTCGATAATTTTGGTCGACAACCCCTAGGCATGATAGTCTTTCCGTTGAGGTTGGGACCCATCACCATACCCACCGTTGTATATGTTATGTCAAAAAAATTACCATATAACCTTCTTCTTGGTAGACTATGGATTCATGCTATGGGTGTAGTCTCGTCTACCTTGCATAAATCTATTAAGTTAATTTGTAATAATTGAGTAGTCACAGTCAAGGTTGACCCTGAGGCCATGCACTTTTGTGAGATGATAGTTGTTGGTCAGGTTTTGGTTGTGCCTACTCTTATTCCTTTAGTGTCTTCCAATGTGTCGATGTTTACTCCAAGAATACCTACTAAAAAGGATACTCTTGAGATAGATGTCCCTAAAGAAGATCCTTCTGAAGCAAGAAATCTTAAGTCTACTCCTTTTACCTCTTCTCAAGAGAATGCATGTCTTGGTGATGATTGGGGCTCTCTATACTTTATAGAATCCTTCATTGGAGAATGTAAAGTTGACCCGATCCATTTAAGCCTTCCAATAACATCATCCAAACCCACTATCAAAGATGATTATTCTTTTGTATCGCAGGATAATGTGAGCAATAGTTGCAATGTCGTTAATGTCGGTCCTCCTCCTTATGAGGAA
>VDFB02047230.1:296784834-296831567 GCA_007258455.2 Sequoia sempervirens
TCTCCCTTCCACCCTCTCTCTCTCTCTCTCTCTCTCTCTCAAGTATCCTCCCTCTCTCCCTCCCACCCTACCTAGTCAACTTTCTCTCTCTCTCTCTCTTAAAATTATCCCTCCCTCTAAATACATGCATACTTACATACATACAAGCATAATACATATGTACATACAATCCTACATACATACAAGCATACATGTACATATGTACATACAATATTACATACATACATACATACATACACACAAGCATGCATACATACATACATGACATACAAGCATACATGTATATACAAACATACGAATATATAAAAATACATTCAATAGAGTAGCATTTAACATAAAGCAAGAAATAATGTGAGTGTGTTATAATGCTCTCACATTATGTCTTGCTATACATGTCCCACACAAACAAAAAAACCATGTCAAAACTAAGATATAACATGAGCGTGTTATAACGTGCTCGCATTATATCTTGCTTTGGGAATCCCCAAGCCTTGGGCTTGGTATTTTCCATGGAATACCAACCCAAAGGCTTGGAGGGCCTTCCCAATGACCAGAGACATGTTTTTTCAAATTCTACAATATTTCACATAATTAGGTTCATGCTCATCGTCAGTATTGTACGAGTTTCAATGTCAAACAAATCGAACACCTGGATA
This sequence comes from Sequoia sempervirens, assembly GCA_007258455.2. Classification (NCBI taxonomy): domain Eukaryota; kingdom Viridiplantae; phylum Streptophyta; class Pinopsida; order Cupressales; family Cupressaceae; genus Sequoia; species Sequoia sempervirens. Next base: position 296,785,491 of record VDFB02047230.1, read on the forward strand.
ATGTTAGGCTCTCTCTTAGCTATCCAACGATGTAATTTTTTTCACTTTTTGACAATGTTAAGACGTTAATCTATAATTTTATTTGTCTGTGTGTCTCTTTTTTGGAAAAAAGTAGTGTTTGGTTTTTTTTGTTATAAATTACATTTTTAGAAACTAGACTCCATTCTATAAATATTATAAAAAAAAAAAATTACTTTCCAAAATTTGTAGGGGTAGCATGACCAAAAAATAAAAATTTAGGAAGTCTCCACTTTGAAAATTAGTAAAAAGTAAAATATTCATTAAAAAATTATTATAAAAATCATGCATCAATTACATACTATTAGCTAATTTCTCACTGAAGTGATTTTAAAAATTCTAAAAAAAAAATCACCGTGCTACATTCCCACAAAAGTTACTATGTTATATTTTTCTAACAAAAATAGCACCAATTTATGTGGGTCCCTCTTTTGAACCCATTAATCTCAATCATTTTCAAAATAAATTAGTAGTTTAGAAATTAGACTCGGAGCACTACAATCATTTTTTTTATTGCATCTCAAAATTTTGAGTGTAACTATCCTCAATTTCATGTCCAAGGTTAGTATTTCCCGATTACAAAAAATAAGTGGCCACTTAAGCCCCCTTTTTGGGCTCCCCACCTTTTTGCACTTACCCAAGCCTTATCACACTTGAGAGGTACATGGAAAGATACTCTTGGTTGAGAGTCTCTTGAGGTGGAGAATGATAAATTTAAGATAATACTCAAGATTTTGTTGTACCAAGATGATATTCCATAGAGGAGAAATAATATGTTAGAGATGAAGATAAATTATGGAAGAAATAAAGAAAGAAGATAAGAGATGCCAAAATAAATTCTATATTAGGAAATATCTTTAAAATAAGTGTAGGATTTCTCTTCACAAGGACTCTAACACATACTTTTGTTGACTAGGCTACCTTCTTCACCTCTAAATTTGAGTCGTTAATCAAATACATATACTCATTCTCCACCACATAATCAAGAATAAAATTTTAGAGGTGATTTGTATCTCCCAATATCGTTAGAGACTCCCATTAAGGAGAGAAAAAAGGAATATAGGATAAATACAAATGAATTCCTAGTCATGGTGGAATTCTTGAAGGTACAACCAAGATAGAAAAAGGATACAAATATTCCAACCATTACTATATACCCAAGGAGAAATGAATATGGAGATAGTTATCCCCTTGTGTGACAAAAAAATTATGCAAGCTAACGAGTATCGAATTCAAAGACTTAACTTTGCGCACCAAGAAAGAGAGGAGGAGAATCATTCATTGTAACTAGTAGTCTCATCCACCTTGTGCCACATGAATAAGGATGAAATAATAAAAAAGGAGCTTAATGAGAAATTTGATGAGCTTAATCCTTATTAAAAAAAACCTCATTTTCTCTTTGGACTCAACTATAACTACTCCCACACTTATTGTTGCATTGGAAAAAATTTGTAGATGTGAGGGTATATAGGAGGAGTAGTTCATATTGTCGATCGAGGATACTAGTATGGACCAATTACACTTGATCCATGAAGAATAGAAGCATAACGTAGCCACTAATACTCAATATTAAACAAGATCATTCAAATGAAAGTTAAACTAAGCATTTATTGAAACCAAAGATTATGAACAATGAAAGAATTTAAATATCTGCTCTAACTCATTTAAAACTTATCCCATTTTGGAATTGGGTTTGTGTTGATGTGGAACAATGACCCTTTCCCAGTCCCATGATCAGTGAGCTTGTTTCAATCGATTCTATTGAAGAGAATTGATGAAACCATTGTGATATGTGGATGAAAACATGATTTATGCTAAATTGAAGATGATGCAAGCTAAATTAACATGATTTTATGCTAAAATTATCTAAGAAAGCAAAATCTAAGGTAATCTAAGTGTATTCTAAGCTAAATGGATGCATGGAATCCATTAATAGAAGCTTAAAGCTAATATGCAACTAGAAAAGAACTAAAATATGCTAAATGTGAGTAAAGTATGACTATGAATATGAGTGATTTCACTAGCATAAGTTTGCAATTGAAAGATGGATCCATTTGTCTCCAAATAGTGACCTATTTATAGGAAAGCAAATGAAAAATGAAGGGTTGAGATCAAAAAGGTTAATCAATGGTCAAGAATGGAGGAAATGGGAGGCATGGATCATGAATTCTCATCAACGGGTGAGAATGCAAGATGAGATTTAATCAAGGGTTCTCATTCCTTCCAAACAAACATACTTTTAACATGTTTAAGAGGTCAATAAGTTTACTTTCTCAAGAGGTTACAAGCTTAACTTGCTCAAGAAGCCAAGTGAGAATATTCCCTTTTTCAAATGATTGGAGGAGAGAGAATATCCTTTGGAATATTCTCATGGGTGAGGAAAAAGGTTATTTAGTTAATTAAAACTAAATTTGATTGTGCAAAGGAGGAATATTCTTTTGGAATATTCTTTTACAAGTGGGAGGAATTGGATTAATTAGATAATTGCTCATTAAACAAGGTTTAATCATTCAATTAGGGAAATTAGAAGAATAAAGTAATAATCGTTAAATTAAATGATTTAATGAAAAAGATGAAATGACATTTAATTAAATAACTTAGGGTTTAATTAATTGAATAAGAAGACTTAGAGAATTAAATTAAATAGTTTGACTTATTTAATTTAATGAGATGAAATGTTAGTGTGAAAGGGGATGAATTAACCTTATTTAAATCAATTAGGTTAATAGATGAAAATGATGCAATTAATTGAATAGCTAGGATAATTTAATTAATTAAGCGAAAAGAGGACGGGTTTCAAGAGTAAATGATATTAGTATAACTGATTAGAGTGTATGATATAATTCAAGACATTTTTCAGTGTCTACATTTTGCCTCTCTTTGAAGCGAGGTACATGTTGCTTCGGTTCAAAGACTAATGCTCCTCAGATTAAAAACTATTGCTCAAATCAAAAAATATTTTTATTTTTATTTTTTAGATGCCCCAGTGAAAGGATTAAGCTGATTCCCCACACCCTCAAGAAATTGGGCATAAATTTTGAATTTTGGGTTGATTTCTCGACAAAGGTTAAAAGTTGCCCCAAGGGTCCAGAAGGCTCCGGGATGCAAGAATTATGCCAAAAATACAAAAAAAATATGCAAAATAATGTTCTGATTGGAAAAATTGGTGAAAATGATCATAAACCCTACCTTCAAGATGAATTTAGGGCAAAAAACCCTAATTTTCTAGCATAAATAAGCCAAGGGTCACTTTCAATTCATTTGTGCATTCACACTTTAAGGAATTCTTGTTGTTTTGAGCTATGACCCTTTGACGAAATGGCGTGGCAAGACCTCCCACGACACATTTTCGATCGAGTTCGAGAGTACCAGAGACTTCCATGCACAAGACCAACAATATGTGATTCAAAACCTAATTTGACTTTTTGATGCATTTATTGCTTTTTGAAATCTTAACTTTGGTAGCATCACTATATAGTGATGCCCATTTGAGCTTCTATGATGCTAAAATGAGTTTTGACAACGCATATGTGTATTGTGACGTAGTTCACAATTTAGAATTAGGGTTTCCAATTTTAAATTGTGAAGCATATGTGTATAGCGATGCACTTTTCAATTTAAAAATTAGGGTTAGGGTTTCCAAAGTTTAAATCATGATGCATATGTTTCTAGTGACACAATTTGTGATTTTCAATTTGAATGCCTTTAGGCATCACAATTTGGAACTTGAAATATAGTGATGCTATTGTAAACAATGACGCTATTATCATTTTAGAGCTAACAATTCCAAACTGAGTCATTTTTTTTCAAATTTTGACATCATGCGCTTCGTGGGTGCAAAAGGTCATTCCACCCTTGATGTCTCGTGAGCATTGGCCCACAATTTTGGAGAGACTTGGTGATTTATCTGAGTTGCGCCAGGAGCACTTATGGGAGATCGGCTTATAGTATATTGCATACATGCCTGTAATTCAGACACATATGGCTATGATGACTACACTGTGTGAGTGATGGCACAGTGAGACTTTAGCATTCCACCTTCTAACAGGCGAGGTGACAATGACCTTAAAGGATGTATAGCAGATTCTGCATTTTCTGATAGATGGCAAGCATGTGATTTATGATGTCGATGTTGGATACAATAATTGTCATGAGGTGATGGAGATTGAGGACATCATTCTAGTCACTTCACAGATCGACCTTGAGATGTATAGAGGCCGAGTGTCCACATTTCAATTGATTGTTGCAGCCATCATTTATGGTTTGGTCGCTCCTAACTGATGGATCAGAGGATTCAGCCCAGGATGGGGCTTAGCATGGCACTAGATGCTCTATAGGAGGACACTACTTGCATCAGGGTCGGTAATGCTAGCCTCATTGTACATCATGATATGCACAACTTTATCTACTACGACGATAGAGCTATTGGAAAAGGGGTGACCTTGCTTCATATTTGGGCTTTGGAGCATATTGTTATGCTCTGACCGATCGTGTAGATGGTCGATGTTGAGCTAGATGGTCCTGTGGTTTGGTGATATAGAGGCGCCATCCCTCTTCAGCATACAGGGCAGCTTGGGCTTCCGTACTAGCATCGTGTGCTAGATGATATGACAATTTTTAGATGGTTACCTTGGCTACAGATGCCAGTGTGGTACGATGATACATATCAGCTCTTCTTTTCCCATCAGACCCAGTATATGCAGGGTCGAGAGCACACCATTATAGAGAGGTATCTACCATACAAGGTGGCACGATAGTTTGGTGAGCAGTAGGATAGGCTAGATGATTCCTACAAAGCCATATTTGTGAGATTATCTCAAGAGGTTCCCACATGGGGACCTACTATTGTAGCTCTAAATTTGGTAGATGGTTTTTGGTAGTTGGTGGCACAGCCATGGGCATATGACTAGGGATAGGCAGACATGTAAACGATGCCTGCATACGATGTATGGTTTACACCCCCTCGTAGGTTGACAGATCCAATAGGTGCTCCTCCACGAGGGAGACCTAGAGGGACGGGAGTAGGTAGGGGTAGAGGCAAGGGATAGGATGGCAAAGATGGGCAGATTCTCAGGGCTCCACCAGTGGGACAACAACCTCCACATCATCCTCTTGTTGAGTGGCAGCCAGTGTAGTCGTATCCCATGTAGTAGCAGCCCGTTCAGCCACCACCATTGGGGCCAGATGCCCAAGACATATAGATTCAATAGCTACAACAGCAAGTGTAGGTTCTTATTGGTGAGCAGGATCAGGCCCACCAACAAATTTTTGGGATCACTGCTAAGAGGGACCATGCCAGACAACAGGTTGTGGCTATTACCACGGAGAGAGATCATGCAAGGTAACAAGTACAAGTCATGACTAATGAGAGAGATCAAGATATTTATCGCCGCTAGTAGTTGGAGGCAATGATAGTGGCTACATAGGGCAGGACTATATCTTCTAGGCTATACAGAGAGGTTATGACTAAGATATCCTATTATAGGATGCACTATCACATAGATGTTCCATTGCCACTCAGACAGCTTGACTACTCATAGAGGAGTGATGCACAGCCCATGGCTAAGGATCATCCAGAGAGACAGGCTAGAGAGGGGAGCAGTCGTCAGGGCTAGCTCGAGTGTATAGACACATTTTGATTTTTTTGCCCTATTCTTTGATAAAAATATACATTCATGGGCTCCTTTTTGATAGTCTCATGGATATTGTATTTATGATTGATATACATACATTGATCTAGATATTGTACTGTGGCATTCATTTTTTGATATATATATGACATGGATACGGATTCGATATGATGTGTTCATCTTATTTCTTGCTTATCATTGTATGGACATATGATGTGAGATGTGACATGCTTTTATTTTATCATGTATGGATGCACTTTACTTATTCTTATGTGATATGTGATGATACATGAGATGTAATGATATGGATGGATGCAATGTTATATTATTTTTCAGTATATTTACTTATTCTTATGTGATATGTGATGATACATGAGATGTAATGATATGGATGGATGCAATGTTATATGCTATGGGATGGATGATATGATATTCAGATGTTATGCTATGATTATGTATGCAAATGTTATGGATGCATTTTCTTTTTGTATATTTTCTTATGCAGTTATATGAGATGATCATGTATGCATATGGATGTATGGATGGATAATGTAGATGTTTATGCTTATGATGTGATATACGATGTATGTTTATTATATGCAATGATTTAAGATGCTTAGAATAAAATATATATATTATTCATCACAACTTAAATGATAATGATGATGCAGAATGTATGATGGGATATGCTATGATTATGTTGATGATTTGTGGATGTAGGATGAATGCATTGGTGATTTTTTTTTACTGTCATGATACCAAGTTAGCATGGAAAGAAGATAGAAGAAATAAGATGAAGGACCATTTATTTTGATGATTGCTTCAAAAGATCCAACAAGCCTATGTTCCACCAAGACTTTATTAGAAATGGTGATGAGAAATGCATGATGAGGATGAATGCATGATGATGATTCACTCAAATCTTGGGATTGGGATTTTTTGTCATTGCTTATTGTTTGATATAACACATAGGCATGATGCATCAAGGTATTAATAACCCTGGGACAATGTTGTATCTAGTGTAATGGAATTCGACTCTACAAATAGGTAGGATATTTCTTGTTCACATCTTGACATACGGAAACCTCGTTGGAATGTAAGTTACAATTTTAGAATATATTGGACCAAAGCATACACAATAGTCAACAATCATACTCCAAACAACCATCCTACACACAACTAAGCAAGTATGTGCCTAAGCAAGTATGTGCCAAGGTTATTTTACAAGTGTATCCACAAGCACAACAAACAAAAGATAATGATCAATGCCCTGTTCCTCTCTCTCTAAATCATTTTGATAGACATGATTGAGAGGTCCTTGGAATGGGTCATTAAGATAAATCATAAGAAAAGATCAAAGATAAATAGTCAGTATTATCTATATCTCTTTCCTATTTAACTTTAGCTAAGGTGATGTTTGATACTGATGTCCATCACAGGAAGGATACATCCTAGGAAATGTTGATTAGGTGGTTGTTTGATGTTAGGATGAGGATGAGCTTTATGATAAGTTGTTGATATAAAATTCACTGTCACATTTACCTATGATTTAGACTTTAGATTTTGACAATTAGGTTCTCACTTTACAACTTGCTATACTTGTTTTCCATTTTTTTTCCAAAGGTTGAAGGTGACGATCGATTTATTATGGGTGAAAGAAAAAGTGGGGTGGATGGATTTGGAGTTTTTGGAATATTTCAATGTTTTTGGTATTTTGAAAATGTTTTGAGGTTTTTTTTGGTCTTTTCGAAAGTTTATGTGAATGTTTTGGTTTATAATTTTTTGAGGTTGTTTAGGATTTTCCAAGATATTTGAGGTTGTTTAGGTGTTTTGAATGTTTTCTAATGTTTTTTGTTTTCAATTTTCAAATGTTTTTGTGTTTTCTGATATTTGGATGTTTTTGTGTTTTTTGATATTTGGATGTTTAGGGATTTTATAGGTTTCAACTAAGAACGTAACCTAAAAGACCTATCCTAGGGGCCTCAAGGGCTGATCAAAGATAAGCCTTTCCTACGTTATACACACAGAGACCACGTAGTTTGACTGACTTGACTAATTAACAAATGAGATGTGAACAGTTGATGGAATGTCATTTTATTATGGTGAACTCCTAAAGGACTTGACCTAGGTTGTATCAAGGGTACATCAATGATGGTCTTTCCTAAATTCAAGCTCAGAGACAACGTAGTTCAACAAGGGGAGTGTTTTTGGATTTTTGATTTGTTTTGGATGTTTTGGATTTTGACTTTACAATTGTCCAATTTTTTTGGATTTTGATCATTTTTTTTATTTTTTGTATTTTTAGATTTTACACCCGTCAAGACTAGGCATAAAAAATTTTGAGATGTAAGTTGTTAGGTGGCTCCTGCAAGGGTTCTCCTTCAGGCATTGACAATTGGTATTCTTCTGATCCATAGCTTGTTGTGACGATAAAGGGACCCAACTAGTTAGGCTCAAACTTTTCTTTATTATCTTGATCTGGAAGATTCTTCTGATTTTACTTTAGGACAAGATCCCCTACCTGGAAAGACCAATATTTGATCTTCTTGTTATAGCTTCGTTTTAGTTAGTTTTGATCTAATTGCAAGTGAGTAAGAGCATCAAGATGACACTCATCCAAGAATTCTAGCTCATTCAGCAAAGATACTCTATATTCTTCATCGGTGATCAGGTTCTGTAGTGACACTTGTAATTATGGGAGCTCAACCTCAATAGGAATAATGGCTTTTGATCCATAGACCAAGGAGAAATGGGTTGCACCTATTGGTGTGTGGATACTAGTTTGATAGGCCCAAAGAGTGGGATTCAACTATAGATTTTAGTCACGGCCAGCTTCATTGACCATTTTCTTTAGGAATTTCAGAATGGTCTTGTTTGTAGCCTCAGCTTGACCATTTCCTTAGGGATAATATGGGTTAGAGAATCAGTGTTGGATGTTGAATCTTTGGCATAGCTCTTTCACATCTTGATTCTTAAAGGGTGTTCCATTGTTTGAGATTAGGATTTGCAGAAGACCATAATGATAGATTAGGTAATTGAGGATAAACTTGGCAATTTGCTTCCCCATTATGTAGGTCATAGAAATAGCTTCAACCCATTTGGTAAAATACTAAATGGTTGTTATGATAAAATTGTGGCCATTGGATGAGGTTGGAGTGATTTTTCCTATCAGGTCAAGTCACCACTGTGAAAAAGGCCAAGGTGTGATCATTGGTTGCAATTCTTGAGTTGGGGTATGGATTAGATCTCCACGTTGTTAACACTAAACACATTTCTAAACATATTGATTTACTTCCCTTTCAACGGTTGGCCAATAGTACCCCATCCTCAACAATTTCTTAGAAAAATTCATACCACTAGAATGGGAACCACATATGCCATTGTGAACTTTTGTTAAAGCAATTAAGGCTTCCTCTTGGTTAAGACATCATAGTAATGTCCCTTCGATACTTCGGTGGTAAATGGTATCACCTAGGATCACAAATCGAGATGCCTTTCTGACAAAGGTCTTTTTAAGATTGGAAGTGATATCAAATGGGAGGGTTCCTCTACTTAGGTAGATGAATATGTCATGATACCATGGGGATCCAATACCAACAATGAAACAAACAAATTATGATTCAGTGATTTCAAAAGTTGGTACAAGAAGTTTTTCTACCAAGAATTTGTATTGGAGGACGTTGCTCGACATATCTAACAGTGAACCAATTGTTCCCATGGCATCTGCTGCTCTGTTGTTAATGCAAGAAATATACTCAAAATTTATGTTAATGAAAAGGTATTTGATATTCTCTACCATCTTCTTGTTAGGAGTAAGCTTTTCATCCTTAGTTTGATAGTCATCATTGAATTGATTGATAACCAACTATGAGTCTCCATAGACTTTCATCTCTTGTATCTGCCACTCAACCACTATCCTTAGACCTATGATTAGGGCTTCGTACTCAAAAACTTTGTTAGTATAGGGAAATGATAGCTTGCATGACTTTGGAATGTAATCACCTTGAGGGGTGATGAAGATAATACCTTCTTTGGATCCATTTTGGGTGAACGATCCATCAAAGTACATCTTCCACTGAGTTGTGAGATTAATAAGGAACATTAATTCATTAGGGAATTTAGATATTAATGGGTTCTCTACATAGATGGGTGCCTCTACCAGTTGGTTTGTGATTACTTATCCTTTGATTTCCTTGCACTCCACATACTCTATTTCAAATTTGATTAAGATCGTCACCCATTTGGCCATTCATCCAGTGAGAGTTGCTTTGGATAGTAGGTATTTTAGTGGGTCGATCTTTACAATAGGCTTGATTGGATGTGATAGCATGTAATCTTTGAACTTTTCTGAAGAAAAAAATACACTAGGCATGCTTTCTCAATGGGTGAATACCTCATTTCATAGCCCACCAATGTTTTTTTGATGTAATAGATAGCCCTTTCCTTTCCCTTTTCATCATGTTGTGCCAGAAGAGCTCCTAGTGTTGTTGATGTTTCTGAGATATATAGGACTAATGGTTTCTTTGGTATCAATGGCATGAGCATTGGAGGTGTTAGTAGATATTCTTTGATCTAATGGAAAGCTTTATCACATTTCTCATCCCACTTGTAAGTTATTCCTTTATGGAGAAGATGCAAAAAGGGGTGGATCTTGTTTGATAGTTGTGCTATGAACCTTTTGATGGACTACAATATTCCTTCTAATCCTCTCATCTGCTTAAATGTTTGCGGTGGTTCCATGTCGAGGATGGCTTTTACCTTTGTTGGATCAATTTCTATCCCTCTTTGCGAGATGATGAAGCCAAGAAGTTTCCCTGATGTAACCGCAAAGACACTTTTTTGGATTTAGTCATACCTTGTACTCTTCAAGTCTGTCAAAGATGGATCCTAAGACTCCTATGTGCTCACTTCTTTTCTTTTATTTTCCCAAAATATCATCCACATAATCTTAAACTATTTTGCGAATGATGTCATGAAAGATGAGGGTCATTTCTCTTAGATAGGTTGCTCCTGCATTCTTTAACCTGAATGGCATCACATTCTAGCAATATGTTCCCCATGGACAAGTGAATGTAGTTTTGTGTTGATCCTCCTTAGTGATCATGATTTGATTATAGCCTAAAAACCATCCATGAGTTACAACATTTCATGCCTAGCTATTAATTCCATGATATGGTTCATGTTAGGAAGAGGGAAATCATCCTTCGGGAATTCCTTTTTTAAGTCTCTAAAATTAGTGTAGATTCTGATTCCCCCAATGGATTTTGAGATTGGTACCAAGTTTGAAACCCACTCAGGATAGTCTATTGGTTGGATGAATCCAACATCAAGAAGCTTTTGTAACTCTAGTTTCACTAGAAGTGCTATCTAAGGATGCATCTTCCTTAATTTTTGCTTGATTGGCTTGCCTTTAGGATAGACTGCTAAGTGATGCAAAACTACTTCAAGATCGAGACCTAGAATATCTATATATGAGCATGCAAATTTAGCTCTTCGCTCTTTCAAGAATGATGCTAGGTTTTTTTCTTCTTCATCTAACAGGGATTCAACATAGAAAGTGATCTTGGGTGCTTCTTTTGTTCCCACATTAACTAGGGTGGCCTTTTCTACTAGCACTACTGACTTCTCTAGATGCATTGCACTATGGAGGATATTGAATCCCTCATCCTTGGGTGCCTCAGAGAGGTTTTCACCAAAGGATACATCCTTTTTTTTTTTACTATTTTAGGATTAGAGAGTGCCACAATGTGGTTTTCACTCAAGGATCTACATGTTAGTTATATTTCATTAATTTTGTGATTGAAGGACTCAATCATCTCCCCATAGTATGCCCCTATGTCCAACTCTATGTCAAAACATTCTTTGTGATCTGCCCATGGTAAGTTGGCATGGAGTCCCATGAATTCTAAGATCACTTCATCATTTTTGAATAAATCTAGAATCAGTAGCCCTTGTTGGTCCATGTTAATGAGTTGTGGGTATACTAGACATATTTTAGTCGGTTGATTACTTGAAGCAAAGGATGTTATGGATATCATGAAGAGGGAGTTGTTTTCAAATAGGTCAGCAACATCAATGGAGAAGTAATCTAAAGTTGTATCATGTGATGGAGGTAACCAAGAGGAAGCCTCAAGCCGTTTATCGAAAGTACCTTTTCCAATAAGGGTGACCTTGCTAGTAATATAACCTAGGCCAAGATTCTTCAGTCATTTCTTAGGAACAATGGGTTCTAGAAAACCATTATCATTTTGTCCTAGCTTCTCATTCTTGTTATATCCCATACCCTTCATTAGCTGCAAACCTTTGTTGTCATTGTCCATGGGAAGAGCGGAGATAGGGCATTCATCCTAATAGAGGAGTTTAGAGATATCTTCCTCATTGACATCTTCTTGATTCAAATCCCCCCACTTAGTGAAGGTAGTAGCTTCCATTTTGATTGTTTTAGGCTCTTTATTGCTAGATGTGGATTTCCCATGAGATTGAGAAATGGGTAACTCTCCCGAGACAAAGGTATTCTTCATTAGCTTATAGTTCCCACAACCATCATCCTAGATTACTACCTTGATATTAGGAATGTTCTACACAATGGGTATTTTCATTGCTGAGGTAGATGCAAGGGATGTTGGGTCAACAAATGAGGTAGATGGTGTATGCCCTTCATCATTCTTGGGTATTTGGGGTATCTTATAGAACTTGGCCTTAAGATTCTTGCAATAATAAAAATGTTCAGGATCTCCATGGATGGTAATCTCTATGCCCTCAAAATGAAACTTTAAACATTGATGATAGGTCGAGGCTATAGCTTTTAAGGCATGGATCCATGTTCGGCCAAGTAGGATGTTATAGGGAAGATCAAGGTCTAGCACTTGGCATGTAGTTTCTGCAACAATGAGAGGCCCCACTTGGATGTGAACTACAATGATACCTTGTGATACCCATTATTGGTCATCATATGGTCTAATGGTGGTGCTCTTTTCTTTCTCAATGGTATCTTTTGAATAGCCCAGATTTTTTATCAACTAAAGGGTGTAGATGTTCAAACCAACACCTCCATCTACTAAGACTCTTTTGACCTTGTTTTTATGAATGATAACCTCAAGGTGTAAAGCACGGTTATGAGATGGTTGTGATGGTAGGTCTTGTTCAGAGAAGGTGAGAATATGATTAGTGATATGCCCCACCATAGCTTGAAACTGATTAGTTTCAATATCCTTGAGGACGGATGACTCGGACAAACCTTTCTCCAATATTTCCCTATATGTGGGTGATAGCCTTAATAGTTCCAATATTGAAATTTTTGCGGGGGTCTTCTTAAGCTGATCTAGGAGATTGTACTTGCTAGGATTGGATGTTGGAAAAGTAGGTTGTACCCTAGGTTGTGATGGGACTCCTTGAGCGGTAATCTTTCCACATCGTGTGGTGACTCCACACTCCGCACTAGATCCTTTGATGGTGATGACAATGATGATGCTATCGTAGGAAGTGATGACATTATAATAAGTATTTTGTACATTTGTGTAATACTTAGCATTTCCATTGTTTTTTTCTTTATTAGGATCTAGCATAGGGTTCTTGTATATCTTAAGATCCTGATTCCTAGCTGGTACTTCAACAGATATGGTGTTTTTCTCTATGAGGTCTTGGATGATATACTTGAGTCTCATGCAGTTTTTTGTTTTGTGTCCTTTGATTTTGTGAAAGTCATAGATATCATTCTCATTGTACTAGGATGGTTTCTCTTATGGTTCTTGGTAGTTTTTGATAGGTTCGGATACCTGTGTGTACTTGTGTTTGGGATAGTTTTTCTTGTTGATGGGTTCACCTTTGTTGCATGTTAGTTTTATTGATTTGATTGTTTTGAGGAGGTGTTGTTTATTGCACTATAAATTGAATGTTAGCAACCTGATTTTTTTTTGGTCTAGGAGCACTTAGGACTACCTTAGCATCGACCACACCATCATTTGTTATGTTCTTGTTCTTAGCCCAAATACAAGGCTTCTCATTTGAACCAATTGATGGGTGATTGTCTTTGTAGGCTTGAGTATTTCTATGTGAAATTAGAGCTCTCTCAATGTTAAGGGCTCTAGGGACAAAATCATCTAAGATTTGATGCACTACATTTTCAAGTGGAAAGATAGATCAAGGTCTACATTTTCAATGATTATTATCACTTGTTTTTCATCGAGAAGAGGCCACTTGCTCTTACTAGCTCTTTTTCTCCACCGTTGCAAGAAATTGGCGAAAGATTCTCCTTTTCTTTGTCTACCAGTGTATAATTCTTCTAGACTTACATCCATGTCAAGATTAAAGGATAAGTGGTCAATGAATTGATCAGTAATTTCTTGGAAATTTTTGATACCAAGAGGTAGATGAGAAAACCAATCCATAGAAGGACCTATTAAACTTTGAGGGAAGAGGCACATTAAATAAGAATCATTGTAAGCCACCTCCATACACATGACATTAAATTCTTTGACATGGTCCATAGAACTTTCCCTCCCTTTGTATTTATCAAATTTGGGGATTTCAAAGCTAGGGGGGAATGGTATCATTGTGATGTTTTGATCGAATCGATAGGGACATAGATTCTATGTATGGGGCTTCTTTTTTTTTCCCATTCGAAGATTTTGCATTTCCTGTGATAGTTCCTTAAATTGTGATGTTAGATCATCTTACGAGTTTGGTGGGGGAACATATGGTGGGATGACGGATGAGTTATATGTGGGATTTTGATATGATAAGGTATTGTATGGGGTGTATGGTGGTGTAAGATTCTTTGAGGGTGATTGCGGTGTCGATGTATATGTTCCTAACATATTTGTGTTGACAACATTATGTTGAGGATTATAGTAGGAACTTGGTTGTTGTTGTTGTTGGAAATACTGTTGAGTTAGTAAGGCTTGTTGTTGTTGTTGTTCTTGTTATTGTTTTTTTTATGCCACGAGGGCTTCCTTTTGATCCTACTATTATTTTTGTGCCACAAGGGCTTACTGTTGGGCCTGCTATTGTCGTTGCACCACGAGGGCTTTTTGTTGGGATTGTTGTTGTTGTTGCGATGCTAAAGCTGCTTGATGAGCTTGATGTTATTTTTGGGCTAAGGATGCTTGTTGTACTACTAAGGTTGCTTGTTGTTGTTATTGCTATTGTTGTGCTACTAGGATTGCTTCTTTTTGTTGTTGTTGGGCTACTAGGGTTGCTTCTTCTTGTTGTTGTTGGATGGCTTGTTGATAAGCTTGGTGTGCTTGCTATAAATCTAGGGCATGCACTTGCAATGTAGGATCAGTTGGTTGTTGGGATATCTAAGATGGATTGTGAGTGTTGATATTCTGAATGGGTAGCAAATTGCTGATGAGAGGTGGAGGGTTCCCTTGGTTTAACATCCCTTATAAGATGGTAGATGGAGGTGGAGGAATGTAAGTTTGAGGTCTCAATTGATTTTGCATGGTAAAGGTGACCATGGGGAATGATGAGGATGGTGCCATTAAATTTTTTGATGGTAATGACACATTAGGACCTTGAGTCCATTGTTTAAAAATATTCTCTTGTCCCATGTCTTGAGGATTTCCTTGTGCTAGAGATGTAAACAGGGTATTACCTAGGTTGATGGGATTCGTGACCAAGGGATTTTTTTGAGATGGGTTGATAATGGATGGGATGGATGTGTTTTGTGAAACCAATGGTATAGATGAACCAATTGAAGGATTGGGAAGAGATGTCCCTATCTGCATTAAGGGTTGACTCTGTGGTATGGTATTGGCATGCCCTTGTGTGTTGTATTCAGACACTTGGTCTACATTGCTTTGTGTGATGGTGGGCACACTTGTGGTACTCATGGGTATGGATGAAGAGGGATGTCCTTGATATGTTGAAGTGGTTATGGAGTAATTAATTTCAAGAGGTTTATATGGTTGTTTGGGATCTTTGGGAATAGGAGGAGCACCAAAGGTAGGTTTCCAAGTGGTTGTTTGGGATGGAGGATTGGTATCATGGGTACCCACAAGTATACTTCTTTCAAATGGAAGAGTTAGACCAAAGTCCTTGGTAAGGCTAGTTGTAATATTGGGAGTGGATGTTTGATTTAGCCCTTGAGATGGAGTTATGAATCTTTTTGTCATTTTGTGTAAGAAAGGATGGGGAAATTGGAGCTACATTTCCAAAGGCTTGATGTTCCATGATTTCCTCCCTAGTAAGTTTTGTTGGTGTAATTAATATTTAATTACACTTACATAACTTTACTTAGGTATTATTTATTTCCTAGGTTAATTAATTCTCATCCTTATCTTGTTGAGCTATCTTGTTGCTCAAGATAAGATTAGGGTTATGCACCTTTTCTTTTATAAAGAAAATTATCTCTTGTAATATTTTGTACTTCGAATATATCAATTTGCACATCTTTTGCAAATCTCTGCTTTTTCATTTTTTCTCTTCTGTGGAAGGTCTTTTTTAGTTTGCAAATCTGATCTTGGTTTCTAACATGGTATCAGAGCCTCGATTTGCAGCCCCTTCTCAACTTTTTTGGAGGAATACAGTGCAGAGCTCATTCAAGGTCCCTCGAGGGTTACATTCCTTGAGCATCATTATGAAGCATCTTGGATCAGATCGAGGTTTTTCATTGGATTCAGAGTGCTGGAAAAGGTCAAAAATAACTTATTTCATTCATTTTCATCATTGTTTTCTAGATCTGCGAGGGTTTCAAGCTTGGTGATTTTTCTGATAGATCTGGGGGTCGCCTAATTTTTGGAGCACTTTGGGCCCAAACAGACCTCGCCGTTGGATTCGCAGTGCCCAAAAACCCCTATTTTCATATAAATTTTGTCTGATTTGGACACAATCATCTGGAGAGGCAATTTTTTTTTGCCCAAGCATCGTACAACCCCCAAGCATGCTTCACGATGCACAAAAATTGAAAAAAAATTATTAAAAAATCAAAAATCACAGTTTATTTTTGCGCCGCCCATTTTAATGGTGACCGTTGCTCACCCACCAGCCACCAGTCTGCCACCGGCAATCTCTACCAGGTCCTCCACTCCAGTCATTCTAGCCCCCGCGGGCCTTACAAAGCTCTCCCATCGGTCCTTTGGTGACCGAGAGCTCGGCCCCCAACCCTCGCCGGGCGTTAGGCCCCCTTTACTTAGTGGCCGGTCATGTTGGCGACTAGGAGCTACCGACTTTCAGCCCCCGGCAGGCATTTTTTCTAAATACCAATGGCGGTCCTATGCAGAACTGAGGGCTAGAGCTAAAGGTGCTCCGTTTTTGCTCCTTCTTAGTGTTGCAAAGTCCTTTTTATAGGGCTTTGTTCATTTTGGCGTAACTTGGGCAAATAGATGTCTTTTTTTGCAAATGAGATATTGTCGGAAAGCTGTTTCGACGGTCTACGCAATGGTGCAGGTGTGGTTTTTTGGTTTTTCCTTTTTGATACTTTTTTCTGCCTCAGAAGTCAGATGTTTCCTTTTTCACTCCGGGACGCATATCTTTTGACTCGCTTATCCGTATTTCATGATTTTCGCAGCATTGAAAAGCTGGTTTTAGCCTCTATGTAGATCTAAGGTCATTTATAGAATATGTGTACCTTATTTTATACATGCATTCATTTTTTTTTCGTGTGCTAGGTTTTCATTTTTGCTTATGTTTCTGTAGTTTTGCATTCTCTCCTTCTGCAATCATTGGGTATTGTAATAACGAACTGATATAAAGTTCCATTAAGGGGCATTCTTGCATCCATCTTTCATGTTGGTGACAACTCGCATGAGTTTGTCTGGTTTCCTATTGTCTCCTTTTAGCTTCTTTCTTGCTTAGCTGGACACATCTTTGGTTCGCTTCAGTTCACACTTCACATTGGGATTTTATAGTTCTTGATCTGCATTGGTTCAGATCTTTCTCATTTGAGGGCCATGTTTTTATGGTTAACGTTCCTGAATCTTGATGGTATTCGTCCTATGGGTAGTTTTAGTTTCAATTTGGCATTGGCTTCGAGAGACACAACTTTTAGATTTGTCATCATTATGGATCCTTTCATCTACTGTTGTTCACAGATTCCAGGGTTGATCCAGTATGTGAGTTTCCATTGTTCCTTGGCATCAGTTCTGCTATTGCATTTGTGATTCTGATATGGTATTTTGCAAACAGAAGTATCTTTCCTTGCTTGTCAGATTTGGGGTTCCAGTGTTGCTTCATCAGAGTTCTTCCAATGCTTCTTCACAGCAGTTCATCTCTTTGAGGGGGGGTTTTTCCCACCGGGTTTTCTCTCTCTTTGCATTTTTACATGAGCACCTGATTAGGCCTTACTGTTGAGACTCATATTTGCATAATAATTTGCTTCTCCCTAAGTTGCACTTATGGGGGGGTGTTGGTTTAATTAATATTTAATTACACTTGCATAACTTTACTTAGGTATTGTAACGCCAAGAAAGTGCACAAGAACAGATTAGAGCAAACAATGCAATACAAATCTAAATGCAAATCTAATGCTAAGCAACAAAGAACAAAGGAAAGTAATAACGTGAACAAACTGAAACAATCTCACCAAATTGCTACGTATTTCCATGATTCATCTTGATTTCCCTTCTCCATTTTGCTTGTGTAGTATAATTGCCCTCAGATTTCTCGTAAGTTCATACAAGTATAGTCTAAGATAGTGATTAGAAAAACATCGAAGATTCAAGATTAAGTGCTCTCAAAAGTCATAAGATTTCGCGAGAGAGATTGGAATGAAGAATGATAAATCAATTTATAGAAAATTGATTATTCAAACGACAGGCCAAGATCAAAAGATCAACGGATGGTTGAGATCGACTGATTAGTCATGCATTCTGATAACAGTCAATGATGACATGAGTGATACAAATTAGAAATAGAATTAAAGATTAAATAAATGATTTAATCTTCTATTTTGGTATTCGAAAACAGAAGAATTATCTTTGCATGACAAAGATAAAGATTGATTAAAGCAACTCATGTTCGAATGCACGCACAAGGTTTAATTAATTAAATAGGAATATTTAATTAATATGCATGTACACACAATTGAGTTAGCACTAGACGATTGAATGATTTGACAAAGAGATTACTCGAGAACGCCACTCACACATTAAATCATGAGTTAATTGAGCAATTTGAATAGATCTTTGAGTTGAGTAAAAGTGAATACTTAGATAACTCACACAATTTATCTAAATATAGAGGAATGCATTAAAATAGAATTCATGAATTAAATAATTCATTTAATTCAAGATTTGATATTAAAAAGATAATTAAATAAGATTTATTTAATTAAGTGATGAAGGGATTTAAATGAATAATTAAATAAATAAAGAATTTATTTAATTATAGTTGAAGTATGATAAAGAGTAAATTAAGAATTTATTTAATTTGACAAGAAGGATAAGGTTAATTAGTAACATAATTAAATAAAAAGCATTTATTTAATTAATCAGATAGAATAAAGAAAAGTGTGAATTAATTAAATAATTAAGATTATTTAATTAATAGAAGAAATGAAGACTATAGAGAATAATTAAATAATTGACATTATTTAATCAATAAAAGAATACAAATTATGAAGAATATTGAAGTTGTTGGCTTAAACCAAATTTCGGTGTCTACATTTTCCCGTCTTTGATACAATGTCATTTCGGTGTTGTGTCAAAGAAAATCGATAAGAAATATGCCCCAGTAATGCCCTAGTGTAAAACAGGTGAAGGTATGCCCCCTCAGGAGGATAGGCGGGTTCAAAAAACATGAGTGTGCTCTCGAAATTGATGAGAGAACTAGAAGATGAAAGAAAAAAGGATAGAGGAAAATAGATAAGGGTGGTGAAGATGTAGAAAAGAAGAAATGTTAGTGCAAAAAAAAAGATGAATAATAAAAGACCATGATGTTAGTATTAGCAATCTTCGATGTTTCATCGTATCACAAAAGGCGTTGCACTTTATCATCATTGGGTGGGACTAATACAAATGGAGAAAAACACCATGATATGACATAGATCAAGGTGTGAAAGGTCATCCACTTGCTAATAACAGACAGTCACAGACAAGGAGTGTCGTTAACTCATACTAAGGGCACAAGTTGCCCCAGTCTTTTTGTCAAGACAAACCACAGACAACAAACAAAAAAAAAGATGGGTCATGAGATGTCATCGCTCCTCTAAATCATTCATGGGACATCCTTGAGGAAATTAGTAACATGAATCAAAAACAAATTTAAAAGACAGTTGACAGACAGCAGTCAAAGAAAATAGAATTTTGATACATTGTTGCTTCTCTAAATCCTTCATGGGACATCCTTGAGAAAGCTAGTAACATAATTCCCAATCATCAATTCAAGATAAATGATAAGATAAATAAGCCATAAAGTCAAAAAGCAAGTAAAATATTTTCCAAAACTTGATATGTTTGTTTGATTCATTTCGATTGATAGAAGGATTGATTGATAGAGCCTGATGTCAGGAGATACACATACCGGATAAGACTGGAGTCTGGTTTCGATGTTATGACTATCTGTATAAGGCATGACAAAGCCTGGTTTCAAAAAGACATGTATTGTATAAGACGTTGAGTCAGACGCCGTTGATGTGATAACCTGTGTAAGGCTATGTTTGATTGTTTGACAATGTCGATTATGCAGGAAGGACTCATCCTGTATAAGACATAGATTGTTTTGCTGATATCAGTATTCAGGAAGGACTCCTCCTAAACAAGATACAGGTTGATTGCTATGATGATGTTTGTTTGCAAGAAGGACACATCTTGTAGTAGACATTAGTTGATCTGTTTTGATTCATTTTGTTTGGAAAGTTGTTTGATTTGACTTAGAGACATTGTTGACTTGTTCACCAGATTGATGCATGACTTGATATGATATGTTGACAAATGACTGTGTGTGATGACAAACCCTAAAGGAATGACCTAGTGCGGCCTTGGGGGCTCATCGATTGATGGCCTTGCCTACGTTGTACACGCAGAGACCTCGTAGTTCGACTTGACTTTGAATGACAAGACTGACTACAAATAGAAGACGTGTGTGAAAATGAATGTGACGAACCCTAATGGACTAACCTAGTATGGCCTCGGGGGCTCATTGATTGATGGCCTTGCCTACGTTGTACATGCAGAGACCTCATAGTTTGACATGACCAATGACCTTGTCATACAGACATATGGATTGAATCATGATTTTATACAGACTAACCTAAACGGACTAACATAATGCCTCGAGGGCACATCGGTAGATGGCCTTGCCTACGTCCAGTCGCAGAGGCAACGTAGTTCGACAAATGACAAAGACTGACAAGTGCGACTGACTCTGACTCTGTTTTTGGATTTTTTGAAATGTTCTGATTTTTTTTTGTCCTTTTAAATTTTTCTGATGTTTTTGTGTTTTCTTAGGTCATTTTGCAATGTTTGTGGATTTTCCATGGTTTTACGTGTTCAACATAGCCAATGTAAGAACCATTATGACACATCTCAAGTGTTTGCCCCCAGTTGAGTATAAGACCAATTGATTATAAATAGGATAAAATGGGGGATATGAAATGAACTTGATGTCAATCATTCTAGGTTATGGGAAAGACTACCACTTATTATGAATGGTATAAAAAAGCGATGGACATCAAAGATAAGGGATATGTACAGGGATAGGTAGTATGTACAGGGTAGTGGACTATGTATAGGGTAGTGGTCTATGTACAGGGTAGTGGACTATATACAATGATAAGGACTATGTACAATGATAAGGACTATGTACAATGATAAGGAATAGATTAGAATAATAGTAGACAAAGGAGCGGAGTTAACTACACATGGCGCCTGTTTGCCAGGTTTTCACCATGGTACCTATCCAAAGCGCCACCGAAGTGGTTTTCACTATTGGATGAATGATTTTTCTTTACTATTTTCTAGATTATCTAAAAAAAATTTTGTGTTACCAAGACACCTGTTTGCCAGGTTTTCACCTTGATAACGATTTTTGTGATTTTCTGATTTTTTTGTATTTTTGCTAATTAAGACAAAGGCTCCAAAAAGCTATGCATAGAACTTCTTCAGATGCAGACTATTGATTGGTGAGGACAATGGTTCCCCTTTAGGAGTAGTGAGTTGGTACGCTCCTGATCCAAAAGATTTCATAACAACATAAGGTCCTAACCAATTTGGTTCAAACTTTCCTGGTTTTTCTCTTTCTGCTTGATTCTTTGGGTTCTCCATTAAAACTAGGTCACCAATGTCAAAGTTTATGTTCAATACCTTCCTATTATAGCTACGATGAAGGTGATTCTAATATGCTTGAAGATGGTCTAGTGCCTTCTGTCTTCGCTCATCCAGGAATTCTAGCTCATGGAGTCTCAATACTCGGTACTCTTCATCATCAATGTGGCCTTTTAGGGATACCCTTAGGGAAGGAATCTCGACCTCAATAGGCAGAATAGCTTCAAAACCAAATACAAGTGAATATGGAGTAGCACCAGTGGGAGTATGGATACTTGTTTGATAAGCCCATAAGGCAGGGTTAAGCTATAAATGCCAGTCACGACCAACATCATTGACAGTCTTCTTGAGGATTCTAATGATGGTCTTGTTAGATGCCTCTGCTTGGCCGTTACCTTGTGGGTAGTATGGAGTGGAAAAGTGATGTTGGATATGAAATTCATCACACAGGTGGCAGACTTCTTGCTTAAATGGGCGGCCATTATCAGTGATTATAGACTAAGGGACACCATACCGACAGATGATATAGTTCAGGATAAATTTAGAAATATGTGTGTCGCTAATGTATGTCATAGGAATCGCTTCAATCCACTTTGTATAATACTTAGTGGCAGTGATAATGAATTTGTGTCCATTAGATGAGGTGGGGAGGATCTTACCTATGAGGTTGAGTCCCCATTGGGAAAAGGGCCATGGTGAAATTATAGGATGGAGCTCCTGTGCTAGCGCATGTATCAAGTCTCCATGAACTTGGCATTGGCGGCATTTCGTTACAAAGACATGAGTCTTTTTCCATAGTAGGCCAGTAATAACCTAGTCTCATAATATTTTTGGCTAAGGTAGGACCGCTAGAATGGGAACCACATATACCCTCATGCACCCCACGCAAGGTTGCTTGTGCTTCAGTAGAATCAAGACATCTTAGTAGGGTATTAACTAAGGTGTGTCTATATAGGGTGTCTCTGACGATGGTGTATTTGGCTGACTTGCGGAGGAATGTCCTACGTTGGTTATTTGATAGGCCAGTGGGTATGACTTCGGCATGAAGGTAATCATAGATTTCTTTGTACCATGGGGAATCAGGACCAACAATGTCACACACCATTTCAGAATCTGGGATATCGTAGGCTAGGACCAAAAGTTGTTCTACCAAGAACTCAAACTTAGGCACATTGTTAGGAATGTCAAGAAGTGATGCAATTGTAGCCATAGCATCTACTACCCTGTTTAAAACATGAGGTATTTGATGAATTTTGACTTTGTCAAAGTACTCTTTAAAGCTATCAGCCATGCACTTGTATGGAGCAAGCTTCTCATCCTTAGTCTCATAATCATCATTTACCTATTTGATTACTAGTTGAGAATCCTCATATACCTATAAAATCTTAATTTTCCACTTGACTACCATGTGTAACCCTATCACTAGAGCTTCATACTCTACTATGTTGTTAGCGCATGGGAATGCAATCCTGAATGACTTAGGGATGGAATCACCCTGTGGTGTAATAAACAGTATACCAGCCCCTGAACCATGATTTGTATGTGAGCCATCAAAGTACAGTTTCCATGTGGTATTTGTATCCATTGTAAATATAAACTCATCAGGAAAGTCTGCAACTAATGGGTGATCTGCCTGTATGGGTGCGCCAGCTAACTGATTAGCAATTACTTGTCCTTTAATAGCCTTTCTTTCTACATACTGGATATCATACTCACTAAGTATCATAACCCATTTGGCAAGTCGCCCTGTTAATGCTGCCTTGCTGAGAAGATATTTCAGAGGGTCTATTTTAGCAATCAACATTGTTTGATGGTTTAGCATATAGTGCCTCAATTTTTGAGTAGCAAATACTACTGCCAAACAGGCACATTCAATGGTACTATAGTTGAACTCATAACCTACCAAAGTTTGACTGATATAATAGACTGCCCTTTCATGACCTTCATCATCATTTTGTGCAAGCAATGCTCCAAGTGATGAATGGGTTGCCGTAATATAAAGAATCAATGGTCTTCCTTCAACAGGTGGCATTAAGACAGGTGGTGTGAGTAAATATTCTTTAATCAGTTGAAAAGCCTCTCCACACCTAGTTGTCCATGCAAAGGGTACTCCTTTCTTAAGTAGATGTTGAAAAGGATGTATCTTATCTGCTAACTACACTATAAATCTTCTGATAGATTGCAACCTTCCCTGTAATGTCCTTAGTTGACTAAGATTAGTGGGTGGAGGCATGTCCATGATTGCTTTTACCTTAGCTGGATCCACTTCAATGCCTCATCTAGAAATGATATAACCTAACAGCTTTCCTGACTTGACTCCAAACACACATTTCTTTGGATTGAGTCTCACTTTATACTTCTCCAGCCTCTGAAATATCTTGTCTAAAACCTATAAATGTTTTTCCCTTGTCTTGGATTTTACAATAAGGTCATCGACATAATCCTCCATAAGAGTGTGTACTAGATCATGAAAGATAGTAGTCATGGCATGTTGATAGGTTGCTCCAGCATTCTTGAGTCCAAAGGGCATAACATTCCAATAATGCGTTCCCCAAGGACAAGTGAAATCCATCTTAGGTTGGTCTTCAGTTGCAATTCTAATCTGGTTATATCCTGAAAATCCATCCATAAGGGACAACATCTCATATCTTGATGTCATGTCAACTATCATGTCTATGTTAGGCAAAGGGCAGTCATCCTTAGGACAAGCTTTGTTGATATCTCTAAAATCAATGCAGATACAGATGCCCCTAGTTAGTTTAGTGACTGGTACAAGATTGGAAATCCAATCTGCATAGTCGATAGATCTAATGAAACCAACGTCTAAGAGTTTCTTGAGTTTTGCCTTGACTAACAAATCAATCTGTGGGTGCATCTTTCTCAATTTTTGTTTCACTGGTTTGGCACCTGGTTGTAAGGGAAAATGATGCAGAAAAAGTTTAGGATCCAACCCTGGCATGTCAGCATATGACCAAGCAAAATTTATTTGTCTCTGTGCAAAGAAGTTATGGAACTCTAGCTGCTCTTTTGTTGTTAATGACGCTGCAAAATAAACCAGTCGAGGATTCTCTTTGGTACCTATGTTGACTTCTATTGATTCTTCAACGAGCATGGGTGACTTTTCCTGTGCAATGGGGAGAATGTTCAAACCTCCATCCTTAGGTGCCTCAGAGGGGTTTTCACCTTCGGATGCTTCCTTTCTTTTTACTTTTTCATTGTCTAAAGGTGCCTTTCGATTTTCACCTAGAGACTCATCCTTTTTATTTTGTTTATTCTTTTTCTCATTTTTGCAACTGGAGGGTTGAACAGATTCCCCAAAATATGCTTTGTTGTCCAAGACAATAGTAAAACCAGCCTTAATCACCATTTGGTATGCCTTCTCGTAATCCCAGTAACTCAGTGATTGCTTCGTCGTTCTCAAAAATGTCTAAGACGAGTGTGTCTTGTTGATCCCAATCAATGAGTTGGGGATACACTAAGGGCATGTCATCGTTAGAGTTGTCAAAGTTTAATGGGGTCAAGGTAAAGATTGAATTATTCATGTGGTTACAAAAGTCTTGTACTAGGTCCTTTTTGCTCTTAGGTTTGAGTCTAGGTGGATGGATAGGTGGGCCTAATGCCAAGGTTTGACTATTGGAAACAGGTGGCTCAGGTTGCCAAGAGGTAGGATCAAGTGATTCCCAATAGTAGTTTTTAAACCATTCCTCTTTTGTCATTTTCTTTGGTGGACAGGAATTCAATGGATTTGGTGAGGAACTTAACATCAAGTCAAGTTCTCCAAATAACTTGTTAAGGTCCATGGAAGAAGTAGAGGATAGGGAATCCCACTCATAATCGTTAGAGTCAGGGGAGTCACAATGATATTGGTCCACTAGTTCGTGAGATGTCTTAATATCTTCTAAAGCACTTACTTCCTCAAGTAAGGGTAATGGGGTACTAGGAACGCCAATCTGAATCAGTTGAAACCCTAGCCCTACTCCTTTTGGCCACTAAGAAACAAATATTGGTTCAATCCTCCCATCTTGGTTTAATCCTAAACCACTCTATCCATCATATCCTTTGTTTTGCATGATTTTGAAACCCTTTCCATATAGATTTGTAGGAATATGAGCAAGTAAGAGGGGTTCCTCATCATCTTCCCTATACAGCCAAGAAGTGACATCTTCTTTATTTATGGCCTCTTTGCTTAATTCTCCCCATTTGATGAAATTTGTTGTGGGAGGAACATGTATAGTGACCATAGAATTTTCCCAATCTGATGTAGGTATACCATATGTCTTAGGAGGGATCAAATGGCTAACACAATAAGAAGTCTTCATGTAATATTCTCCACAACCCTTGTCTTGGATCTCAACCCTAGGAATAGTAGGAATTGAGGGTGAAATAGATGTTCGAGTGAGTGTGGCTGGATCAACATAGGAGGATGAATTGGACGATGAGGCCTCTTGGTTTACTGGCACTTGGCATTGGGGGATCTCTTTTAGATTGGTGCAATACTGGAAGGGATCTAGATCACCATCTATAGTTATTTATGTGCCATTGTAAGGGAATTTAAGACACTGATGATATGTGGAAGGGAATGCCTTCATGGCATGAATCCATGGTGTACCTAGCAGAAGGTTATAAGGAAGGGTGAAATCCAAGACCTGGAACTTTGTCTTCATTACTGTAGGACCAATTCTTATAGGAAGTGTTACCACCCCCTTTGATTTTCGTTCCTCGTCATCATAAGCTTTTATGACAATACTTTTGGTCATGTCTAGGCATGCTTCTAAAATACCTAATGCCTTAATTAGTTTTAAAGTACACAGATTTAACCATGCTCCTCCGTCTACCAAAACTCATCTAACCTTGGTGTCATCAACAAGGACTTCCAGATGTAAAGGATCATTATGGTGGATCTTTTCAGTTGCATAGTCTTGTTCAAAAAATGTGGCATGGTGATTATTGGTCAAGTAGCCCACCATTTCCTGGAAACGATTGACATCAAGATCATTAGGTACCATGGTGTTCTGTAAAGCCTTATCAAGGATAGATCGATGCTCAAGGGAAATACGCAACAATTCCAAGATTGAGATTTGGGTTGGGGTCTTCCCCAACTGGTCAAGAAGGTTATATTGTAACTTGGAAGGTTGGGGTGTTTGCTGCAATGGAGGGCCTTGGATAGTGAACTTAGTACGACGAGTATTGACCACACACTCAGGATTAGTATTGATAATAATGGTATTGATATTCTCATCGGTGGCGCGAAGGCAGTGAATGATTTTTCCACTATTATTATCATGCTTGACATTGGCATAGTTGGCTGACATATTGGTCTTAGTACTCGAACTGGGGACAGTTCCTTTCCCATGGTCATGTAGTGGGTCAGAAAATACTTGATGATCAGTGTTTGATGACTATTTTTTTGTCCACTAACTTCAATAATTCTCCTTTCGACAAGATCCTGTATGATATTCTTCAGTTGTCGATAGTTTTGTAGGTTATGTCCCTTAGTTCTATGATAATCACAAAAGGCATTGTCATCCCACCAAGCTGGTTTAAATTGTCCTGGATCGTATTGTCTTGGTTCCTGCAGCTGTATAAGATTATGTTGTAACAATTGTTTGAACACCGACTCAATGGGTTCCCCTAAGGGAGTGAACTCACATTTTTGAAATCTCCTTTATTGTGGACATTGAGTAATTTGGACCACGTTAGGAGGTTGATTGATAGCATTAAGCGTGTTGGCAAAAGTATGAGGTCCTTGTAATGTGAGGAGGGGTCCTGCTTGTAGCGTTTTAGCATCAACCACCCCATCATTGGTGACATTTTTATTGCAAAACCAAAATTTGTTTCTGTTAGGGGGGGTGTTTTGAACGATCGGGTTTCTATTGGATGTTGATGTCTTGAGTTCACCTTTTTCAATGAGATCGTTCTCTATTATAACCCCTTTATCCACTAGTTCTGAAAAAGACGTACAGCAATGTACCCTTAAGTTACTCCTTAGTTTCGTATGAAGGTTTTCTTGGAACATAGTAACTTTTTGTTTCTCAGGTATCTCGATAGGACACCGACTAGCTATAGTCCTCCATCTCTGGAAGAAAGCAATGAATGTTTCCCCTTCATCTTGCGTTGTGTGACACAAGTTTGCTATATTTATCTCATGGTCTATGTTGAAGGAGAATTGCTCCACAAATTTCTCAACCAATTCACCCCAAGATCTAATGCTAGAATCTAGACCCGAAAACCATTCTAGTGCAATTCCTACAAGACTTCTTGGAAATAGCCTCATAAGATACGTGGGGTCATAAGCGACATCTATGCATATGGTAGAAAATTCCCTTATATGTTCTATTGGATTTCATTTTCCATTATACTTAGGAAGATTCGGTATGACATATCCGTGAGGGAAAGGGGTCATGTACAATGATCTATCAAAGGGGAATGGGCATATGTCCTTTGTTGAAAATGATTTCTTAGTTGACACCGACCTGTTATCCTTTTGTGTTTGTAATGCATGCATTTGTGTTTATAAGACATCAACTTGGGTCAAAGATGTGCTAGGGGGATTATGCGGATCCGTGTATGTGTTCTAAAATCCAAAGTCTCGTGATGGGTTTCGATTGAACGTTGGCATCTGAGGTGGATTTGGATTTGGAATGTTGGTAAATGTGTTCTGGTCTGGAGTTCGCATAAATTGGTGTTGACCTGTGATCGATGTAAACGGATTCTGAGTACCACTCTGGGAGAAGGGATTCTGGTTCAGAATCTGTGTGAATTGTTGGTGACTTGGAATCTGTGTAAATTGATTATGACCACCGATCTAAGAAAACAAATTCTGATTCAGAATCTATGTTTAGCGATTCTGATTACTAGTTTGGGAGAATGGATTTTGATTGCCATATTGGAAGAAGGGAATGCCTCCTGTTTGTGTAATCCGTGGTATAGTACTAGTGACTTGAGCACTAGGTATGGCCATCGACTGTGGTATGGTACTCATGATACTAGCATTAGGTATGGTCGTTGGCTGTGAACTTGTGACACCGACATAAGGTGTAGAGGCTAACATTTTAGGTCTTTTACTCCCAACAAGAGGACCGAAGGGAGTGGATGATGAAGCCCCTATAGTGAAATTAAATCTCGATGTCATGCCAGAGGTACCAAATGGAGACGTATGGACTGTCGTACTCTGTGTAGGTGTGCTAGATGGCATAGTTGTGCTGACCTGAGGTATAGTAGTACTAGCAGTCGTGGTATTTGTCCCTTGTGTAGGTTGAGTTTGTAAGGTGCTGATATCAAATCTTGTAGGTAAGGTAGCGAGTTCAGCTAGTAATTTGGCTAAGTATCATTGTCAACCATTTGCTAGGTACTCATCTACGAAAGAGGCAAACTCAAGGTCCTGTGCGGCAACCTCTATGTCCTCTACTGCAATATTTCCTTGAGTGTTTCTAGTGGTGAATTTGTCTAATAGAGTCTTATGAGGTCTTGAAGAAAATGGATTGATGAATTCATTTGGGTTTGACATGTTTTCTCTCTCTCTTCTCTTAGACCTAGTTTCAACCATGTAAGACAAGCTCAATATGCAAGGAATGCAAAACTACGTCTATGGACAATATGACTCTAGTCTATGTTTTTGGGATTTTCGTATGTAAAATAAGGAATGTTCTAGGATGACACTAGCCTAAAATCTAAAGATGCAAGGCCTAAGCAAGGTTCTAAAATAATCAATTCTATAAACCCAAGACGAAGGGACCAACTACCTAAAGTCTAACCAAGGCAACAATTTAGTTTAAATCAAGGAACCAATGTAGGACGAGGATCAAAGACAAGTTGAGTTTCCTAACTAGACTAATGAGCTAGGAGGACTCTCTGTAGGACAAAGGATAAACTAATTAAACTAGGTTCAATGAAAGATTTTGTTGACACTATGAATTTTCTAGAGTGTAGATGGTGGACTAATCCTAAAGTTTGTAAAAGTGACCTTTCTAGAAGTTTAATGAAAGGTAATATGTATTCTAAGATAAAACTAAACTCTGAATTAAGACAACTATGGTAATGACCAAATGAACCTAAAGGATACAAAATTGAGCAAATTGTTTCAGGTTTCTGTTCAAGGACTGTTTGTGTAAAGACAACTGAAACTGGTATAATCGTGTTGACTGGACAGTGACTGTGAATTCTGGTATTCTAATAATTAGACAAATGTGTCGCGGGATTTCACAGATGCAGTTCAAGTTAACAGTTGCGGTTTTCTAATGATCAATTGCATTTCTCTGGTAAAGTTCAATGTGTGACTCTGACAAATGTGGTTAACCTTCTAACAGATGCGACTCGTAATGATAGTTGCGACTCAGAATATGACATATGCAGTTTTTTCGCAAAATAATTGCAAATTGATCTAGTAGATGTGACTCTATGCTAAACAGATGCGACTCTAACTGACCGATGTGACTCAAATTTAAACAGATGCGACTCGTAATAATAGATGCGACTAAAAGTTAAATAGATGCGACTCGTAATAATAGATATGACTCAAAGTTAAACAAATGTGACTCGTAATAATTGATGTGACTCAAAGTTAAATAGATGCGACTCTAAAAATCAATTGCGATCTTCTGGTGAACAATTGCGACTCTCTGTGTATTTTCAGTGATGAGATTTTAAAACCAACCGTGTTTTTCGTGAGAAAATTTTGGCAAACAAGAACAATCATAAGACAAAGTGTTTTCAGTTTGATTTTAGACTCAAAGAACGTTTAAGTTGACAACAAACAAGTACATCCTAATAGGCCAAAAGGCCTAGGGTTTGTATACTTGCTATAGCCCATCGAAATACCCCAGATTGGTGATAAACACCTTTCCTTCTCGAGAGCAGATAGCTTAGAAATTTGGTGGCATTGGCTCCCCTCCACGGCTCATTAACATCTTTCGAGCACACCAATTTCAAATTCTTTGGGAAATGACCTCCCAAGAACTATTATCTCTACTCAAGGGGATCAGTAGTGAGTGTCTTTGGGCATGATACTATACCCTGCACTATACCAAGCAACGGCCAATAGAACAGTTGGTCTCTAAAAAAAAAGGTGTTTAATACGGGCATTATGTTCATGGGGCATGATCCATATGGCGAGAGTCTCCTTTCATATCCATCTCATCAGAACCACACTCGTGATTCTTGGGTTTTCCCCAAGAACCCACTTTTATATACCGGCTGGAAGTCCCTCGGGTTTTGGGTGCTACCGGTCTGAGTCGTCCTAGGGTGAGTACTTTTTCCCACCAAAACAGGCCCAAGTTCTAGAGTTGGTAACCGTTTCTCTTACACCCAGGATCGCACGAATGCGCAAGGGGAGAGGATACTTCGATGTACCAAATCGTAAGGATAATTACATAGATGTGCTTTCACACCAAACACAGTAGACACTTGTTAATTTTAAACCAAATGAAAGATTTGCTACACTACCAAACAATCTGTTTCAAAAATTAACTAGGGTCTTCGACAAGCGTCCTGTACAAAAATTTGTTAGTAGTTTTCAATATTGTCTTCATCAATCGTCCTGCAAAAACTTGTTAACTTCCAAAAGGCCACACGCTGAAAATCAGATATTAGTAACACACAAATTAATTGAAGATTTCAAATTTCTAAAAACAGAAATAAAGGTTACAAGTCAATTGCGTCGCTGTGTTACCAGTCAGATGCATCGATATTCTCTTCAATTGTGTCTCGATATTCGCCAGTCAATTACAATTCAGGATTATTCAGATGCATCATGTATTTTTAGATGCGGTGTTTCGGGTGTCAGATGCGGTTCAAGAAATCAATTGTGTCGCTTCGTCAAACTGATGCGTCTATTAATTTCAATTACGGCGTTTCGTCAAGCTGATGCGTCATTCCATACAAAAACCTACAAAAATCAAAATAAAAGTCTATGGATACACGAAAATGGTGTCTTCATGTCGGGTTCACCAAATGTAATGCCAAGAATGTGCACAAGAACATATTAGAGCAAACAATGCAATACAAATCTAAATGCAAATCTAATGCTAAGCAACAAAGAACAAAGGAAAGTAATAACATGAACAAACTGAAACAATCTCACCAAATTGTTATGTATTTCCATGATTCATCTCGATTGCCCTTCTCCATTTTGCTTGTGTAGTATAATTGCCCTCAGATTTCTCATAAGTCCGTGCAAGTATAGCCTAAGATAGTGATTAGTAAAACATCGAAGATTCAAGATTAAGTGCTCTCAAAAGTCATAAGATTTCGCAAGAGAGATTGGAATGAAGAATGATAAATCAATTTATAGAAAATTGATTATTCAAACAACAGGCCAAGATTGAAAGATCAACGGATGGTTGAGATCGACTGATTAGTCATGCATTCTGATAACAGTCAATGATGACATGAGTGATACAAATTAGAAATAGAATTAAAGATTAAATAAATGATTTAATCTTCCAGTTTGGTATTCGAAAACAGAAGAATTATCTTTGCATGACAAAGATAAAGATTGATTAAAGCAACTCATGTTCGAATGCACGCACAAGGTTTAATTAATTAAATAGGAATATTTAATTAATATGCATGTACACACAATTGAGTTAGCACTGGACGATTGAATGATTTGACGAAGAGATTACTCGAGAATGCCATTCAGACATTAAATCATGAGTTAATTGAGCAATTTGAATAGATCTTTGAGTTGAGTAAAAGTGAATACTTAGATAACTCACACAATTTATCTAAATATAGAGGAATGCATTAAAATAGAATTCATGAATTAAATAATTCATTTAATTCAAGATTTGATATTAGAAGAATAATTAAATAAATAAGATTTATTTAATTAAGTGATGAAGGGATTTAAATGAATAATTAAATAAATAAAGAATTTATTTAATTATAGTTGAAGAATGATAAAGAGTAAATTAAATAAGAATTTATTTAATTTGACAAGAAGGATAAGGTTAATTAGTAACATAATTAAATAAAAAGCATTTATTTAATTAACAATAGAATAAAGAAAAGTGTGAATTAATTAAATAATTAAGATTATTTAATTAATAGAAGAAATGAAGACTATAGAGAATAATTAAATAATTGACATTATTTAATCAATAGAAGAATATGAATTATGAAGAATATTGAAGTCGCAGGCTTAAACCAAATTTCGGTGCCTACAGGTATTATTTATTTCCTAGGTTAATTAATTCTCATCCTTATCTTGTTGAGCTATCTTGTTGCTCAAGATAAGATTTGGGTTATGCATCTTTGCTTTTATAAAGAAAATTATCTCTTGTAATAGTTTGCACTTTGAATATATCAATTTGCACATCTTTTGCAAATCTCTGCTTTTTCATTTTTTCTCTTATGTGGAAGGTCTTTTTTGGTTTGCAAATCTGATCTTGGTTTCTAACAAGTTCAAATGGATTTTTCATCATTTCTTCTATCTCATATGGTCCTAATGGATATGATGATTGTTGTTATGGGATAACTTGACTTCTTGGGTCAAATTCTAGATGATTTGGATCACTTGAGGTAAATGTGACTTTGGTTTTCTCCATGATTCTCTTGTGTTGTGATCTTATCTTTACCATAAATTTTATGTCACCTTTGGGAGATTTGTGTTGTGATTTGTAATGTTTGAACTCTCTAGTTCACTCAAATCTAGGTAAAAGGGATGCTATAATTCTTTTAGGAGCAATGATGATAATGGGGGATGAAAAGATGAATGATGTGGGAAGTGATCTTTGCAAATGTTTTGGGACAACACTTTTGACTTGAGTTTGATGTTTTGATGTTAGGATAAAGGGTGTTTATGAACTTGGAAATCTTTAGGGTAGACTCATGACCTTCAAGATAAACTAGCTCAAATATGCTAACTCAACCAAATGCATGGAAAAAGATTCATTTCACACACAAAATAGCCAAGTTAGGGTTTTGGGTTGATTGATGCTTAAGCCAAAAAGTGTTGGTGTATTAAAATTTTTTGCAAAGTTTGGTGAAGTGAAGGATTAAAAATTTGATGGAGGGATAAGAGAAATGTTTGACCCAATGTTTACTTAGAATGAACCTTTGTTTTCCAACACCAAGGTAGTGAGAATGATGCTATACCTCTAAAGTTTTCAAATCCTAAAGATTAATGTTGACCTAAATGAGAGGATAGATGTGGGTATGTAAATTTGGTTGGTTCCTCCTAGATCGAGCATAATAGTTTCTTAACAAGAGGTTACAATTGTGATAAAGTATTAAGGCCCACTTCCTACCAAACTTGGAATTATGATACCTACATCTGTAATGGCAACATGTAGATCTTCCCCTATGGATTTTGATTGTGTGATATATCATTTAGAGGAGTTCAAGACCATGAAAAGGACAAATATTCTAGATAGGTTGATTATCATGAAAAAGACATGGATTTTGACTCATAAAGAACATGTACATGTGTGAATGTTTCTTCAATGCACATTCATAAAAGTTTACTAACTTGTTTTTGTTGAGGTAGAGTGCTGAAATGCGGTTTTTGATTGTCTTTGAACTAAGATGCTTAAGTTTGAAGTGACGAATTGTATACCTTCTTTTGGGGATTTTGATTTTGTGTGAGATCATTTCAAAAAAATTCTAACTCTATGGAAGAAAAGAGGATATTTATTTCCACGTGGGTGGTGGTAATATGGGCCTTCTAGCCTCAACATCAGCTTGTTCCTCTTCTTTTTCTATAACATTTGCTATGTTTCTCCACTAGGTAGGTGTTTCTTTTGTTTCAAAAGTGAAGCTTCCCAAACTTCTAATGATATCGGTTTGTTCTCTGTTAATGAGTTCAAAGTTTGGTTTAATGATAGCACCTTCAAGATCAGGTTGTTCAATGGGAGCAATTGGTCTCCAAGTAGTCATGTGTGGTTCAATTGTGTCAAGTTTATCTTGCTCAAGTGAATTGATTTTACCAAAAACACTTATCTTGATTATGCTTTGAAACTAAATGTTTATGTCAAAAACATCATAACTTTCACAATGTCCATTTCGTGAGAATCATGGGGTTGAAGCCATAATTTCCTATGTTGTCTTTGGAAAATATGGATTGAGATATAAGTCAAGATATTTAGAATTCTCTAAGGATAGAAATCCTTAGGACAAGCAGTAATATCAAGGATAATTCAAGAGGTATCCATATTTAAGCCAAAGTGTTTAAAATTTTGAGGAAGATAGTGAATGTTTGTTTTGTAACATTTTGGAACCAAGTAATGTATTAAACTGACTCAAAATAATTTACAATCCTATGTTTTAAATGGCCATACTTGTTGAGTCCCCACTTGGATTTATCCAAACACTAAGACATTGTGAACAGTTAGAGATTTGGCGACACTGGCTCCCCTCCACAGTACACACTTCTCGGGACCACCAAATCTCAAAATCTTGAAGATCCTAAGATCCTAAGGATTTTTCTGTTTCAACAATGAATAGTACAAATGTGGGATGGCTTCAAAATGAACGTTCTTGCACCAACAAGCATTAAGTATTTTTGGAAACTAAACAATGGTTCTTAGTAACAAATCGAAAACACCCAGTTGTATACACACCCAATTTTCCACTTAAGGATCTTACTACCATTCATGTTCCACTTAAGGCATGGTACTAGGTGCAATATGTTATACAGTCCAGGATAGAAGGTACTTTCTCATGATTTCCCAACCTTTAATATACTCTGTTGGTAAACGTCCTTGCAAGAACTTTCCTATGAGTTTTCTGTTGCAGGGTGTGTCTCATATTAAGTCCTCTCTTAAGGGTGACACAAAGCATTAAAGTGTACTTAATTATTTCTCTTCGCCCAAGATTGCATGAAGCGCAAGGGGATTAGATATGTACTATAAGTGCACACAAATAGTGAAGTACACTTGGAGTGTTTCTCTTCACCCAAGATCGTACGAAGTGCAAGGGGATTCGATACGCACTACAAGTCTCTCACAACAAAGCAGACACACATTCATTTTACTAACTAAATCTAAGATGAATTCATTTTATGCGCCAAACAAAATGTTAAGTTACCTTGTTCAATTTTAAATCCCAAAATACAATTATGAGATGAGGGTTGAATTTTAGTCCCGTTTGAGCATTCATTTTAAACCCAAATGAAATTTAGTGGTCCTAAAGCATAAAGTAGAAAGCATAAAAAGTTGAGTTATAATTTCCCCCAAAGCATCAAACACTTGTTACAATCATAAAATATTAAGATAAGAATTCTTCTTCACTTTAACTTTGTGTCGTCCAATCCTGCAAAACCATGTTAGTCTAAAAACTAGAACAACATTAGAGTCATGTTAGTACTCTAACGAATCAAAAAAAATAAAACACATGCTAAAAAATGATCGTTAAACTACTTACCAAAGTTGGGTGTCACTACACATGATAGCGTTGCTCTAGTGAATAAGGGTGTCACTTTGGTGAATAAGGGTGTCACTTTGCAAACAAACCAGAGAGCTTGATAGCGTCGCTATTTGGTCGTGTGTCACCATTTGTAAATCTTCGATACATTGATAAAGTATTAGCGTCTCCATTTATTTAATCAACGTTGATGCATTTCATAGGTGTCACTATTTGAAATTATGATAGCATCATTGTATGGCAATGCCCTATAAAAGCATCTCTGAAATTAAGTTGGGCATCACTCTTTCCTGCAAAAGTCAAAATGAATAGAATTCAAGCTAGAAATTGATAAAATTTGATCAATTTTCCCTCCTAGCACCAAAATGTCGACCGAGGATACTAGTATGGGCCGATTATGCTTGATCCATGAAGAATCGGAGCATAATGTGGCCACTAATACTCAATCTTAAACAAGATCATTCAAATGAAAGTTAAACTAAGCATTTATTGAAACCAAACATTATGAACAATGAAAGCATTTAAATATCTACTCTAACTCATTTAAAACTTATCCCATTTTGGAATTGGTATCGTGTTGATGTGGAAAAATGATCCTTTCAAATCTCGTGATCAGTGAGCTTGTTTCAGTCAATTCTATTGAAGAGAATTGATGAAATTATTGTGATATGTAGATGAAAACATGATTTATGCTAAATTGAACATGATGCAAGCTAAATTAACATAATTTTATGTTAAAAATGATCTAGGTATGCAAAAGCTAAGCTAATCTAAGTGGATTCTAAGCTAAAAGATTCAAACCCTAATTTATAAACAAGTTAAATAGATGCATGGAAGCCATTAATGGAAGCTTGAAGATAATATGCAACTAAAAAGAACCAAAATATGCTAAATGTGAGTAAAGTATGAATGTGAATATGATTTATTTCAACAACATAAGCTTTCAATTGAAAGATGGATCCATTTGTCTCCAAATAGTGACCTGTTTATAGGAAAGCAAATGAAAAATGAAGGGTTGAGATGAAAAAGGTTAATCAATGGTCAATAATGGAGGAAATGGGAGGCATGGATCATGGATTCTCATCAACGGGTGAGAATGCAAGATGAGATTTAATCAAGGGTTCTCATTCCTTCCAAACAAATACACATTTGACCTATTTAAGAGGTCAAAAGTTAACTTGCTCAAGAGGTTGCAAGCTTAACTTGCTCAAGAAGCCAAGTAAGAATATTCCCTTTTTCAAATGATTGGAGGAGAGAGAATATCCTTTGGAATATTCTCATGGGTAAGGAAAAAGGTTATTTAGTTAATTAAAACTAAATTTAATTGTGCCAAAGGAGGAATATTCATTTGGAATATTCTTTTGCAAGTGGGAGGAATTGGATTAATTAGATAATTGCTAATTAAACAAGGTTTAATCATGCAATTATGGAAATTATAAGAATAAAGTAATATTCATTAAATTAAATGATTTAATGAAAAATTTGAAATGACATTTAATTAAGTAACTTAAGGTTTATTTAATTAAATAAGAAGACTTAGAGAATTAAATTAAATAGTTTGACTTATTTAATTTAATGAGATGAAATGTTAGTGTGAAAGGGGGTGAATTAATCTAATTTAAATTAATTAGGTTAATAGATGAAAATGATGCAATTAATTAAATAACTAGGCTAATTTAATTAATTAAGCGAAAAGAGGATGAGTTTCAAGAGGAAATGATGTTAGTATACTTGATTTGAGTGTATGATACCATTCAAGACATTTTTCAATGTCTACACATATCACTATAGATTGAATGGACAATTTGTTGTCAGTGGAGAGTGAAAGTTTAAAGTTGTTTCCCTCTTTTATAATGGAAATGACTAAATTTTGAATTTAACTTATTATCTTAATACACTAGAAAGTGAAATATTTTTTTAATTTCAAAATGATGTAAACTAATGAAAAAAATAGTGTATTTTATGTTTGTATTTTTTAAATAATTTTTTTTAATATCTCCTTTTTGTAAAATTAAAATTAAAATTAAATTATTAAAAAATACTAAAAATGAGGTTACATGAGATGTAGCATTTTTATACTGAACTTTCCAAAAAAAAAAAATTGTGTATTAATAAATTGGAACTTTAATGAATGGATTAGTTATCCCCCCTTTCAATAATTATATTTTTAAATAAATAATGAAAGTTGTATGTACTATAAAAAGATTTGTTTCAATATGACAATTTTTTATTCTTAACTATTTATCCAAAATAGAAAAAAAATATATCATCTCAAGATAGAATCTCTCCTTTAGTGGTTAATTTTTTTAAATAAAATTTTAACATATTTATTCAGAAGAAGATTAAATTTATATTTTTGTGTTGATAACCCACTTTTAGTAAAAAATAAATATGAAATTATAAACACTAATGAAATACACACACACACATATATGTATATATATATACACATATATATGTATATATACATATATATATATAGACACATATATGTATATATACATATATATATATACACATACATATGTGTATATACATACATATATATACATATATGTATGTATATATGTATATATGTGTATGTATATATACATATAAAGGTATTTTTATATATTTTTAAAAAAAATTGTTTAGATGAGGAGTTGAAAGAACGTTATTTTATTGAAATAATTTTATTTTTCTAGTTAATTGGCCTCAAAGTGATGTTACATATTTATTTAGTGGACACTTCCCATTGGAAAAAAAGTTCCCTAGATGTAATTCACCTAGAATGAATATATATATAGAACATATTTTTGAGTAAAACTAAGTTTAAATTAAAAGTTATTAAATTCATTTATACAAATATGTTGGCTTAAAGTGGGACAAAATTTTAAATTTTCACCCATTGGAAAATTCTACCCAAAAGGGATATAAGATGTTTTCATGAGGTTAATGATGAGATTAGCACCTTGACAAAATTTGAGGAGAGTATAGATGAAGAGTTGACCATTCTTTAAGAAAATCTTCCCTAGCTCAAGTGAATGGCTTCGATCCCATTTCCAACCTTGGTCAAGAATAGAATCATCATAGATGACAATCCCAAAATGAAACTAGAGTGGTTGAAGGCTACCAAATAGAGAATATAAATCTTACAAGAGTGCAAGAAAAATATTTAGCTAGAAATAAAATGACAAAAGAAATAATGATTGAGATCCAAAAGAAAAATTAAGCCATTTCATCCACATTCTATGAGAATGTTGATAAGGTATACCCATAAAGAAGTATAAAAATAATTTTTTTAAATTATTGAAGAAGAACCTAAGTGAGAAGATCATTGATTATTTAATTAGGATTAAAGGAAAATTAAACATGTTTGAAGATTTTAAAGTAGAGATGAATAATATTTTGAAAGAGATAGCAATGGTTTCTTTATAGGACAGTTTATTATCAATATTCTCATGCTCTTGTCTTGGATTTTGGGAAGGGGACTCTCAATAAGTTGCAAGAATATTTATAGGATATTAATATTGAAAAACAATAGGATACAAAAAATTAACTAGTAAAACAAAAAATGGATCTAGAGAGGGTGATATAAGCTTCTCCATTAGTTCACATTTGTTAATATTCTTTGGTCAAAGAATTTTATTGTTTAATTTTTGGAAGTAATAAATTTTCAAAATGAAACGTCAGTTGCTATTTGTTGGTATGGAACCAAAATAATAAATAATTATTGGGCATCTATCACATTTTTTTGAAATTTTTGTTTTGGGCCTTAAGAGATTTGAGATGGGTACCCAAATAATTTGGTGTTTATGTAAAGTTAAAATTCATTGTAAGTGATTGGAAACTTGACTAGAAAAACTAGATAGGATGATATAACATGAAGCTATTGAATTAGAATTTTCATAATAGTTGAAAGTTCTCCAAACTAGATAATGTAGCAATGACCCAATTTCAAAACTCAATCTCCTTTAGTATACTCTCATCCATGATTAGTTTTTTCTAATGGTTTTTGTAGATTTATATAAAGATATGAGGTGGTGTCTCTCATTTTGATTGGTAGGAAACTTGGTCTAAGATTTCCTAAACTCTATAATGTGATATGAAGTGACCAACAAAAAATAATGACATCTGGCATTTATCATATATGTCGATTAACATGTTCACTCCTATGGTGTGACATGTCATATTTAAATCTTATTTCTCATTTTTGTAGGTCTAGTGTCCTAGCTAATAGCTTTATCCATCCTCCCTTTTTGTGTTTGACTTGTCTTTCTCATGTCAATTTAACTCTCTAAATACTAGGTGTTCCCATATAAGTTCTTCAACTATAATATTAATCATTATCTAGTATTCCTTTCCAAATTTCATGTATTTTATTTCATTGGAATATGCCCAATTATCTCTGAACTATTTTCATTTTGCCATCTCCAAAATTCATTTTTTTCCAAACTAGTCTTTAACAATAAATTTGTTCTTATGTTTTATTATTAGAAGTGTTTGTCAAAGATACCTTCTCCACAACTCTCCTACACTATTCTACTCATTATTATCTTTGATATCTACACTATTGGTAGATTTTCACATGACTATAATAACTACTCTATTATTAAACTGTGTAGATATAGGAGAAGAATTATATCAGTTTATTTCAAAACTATTTACAACTTTGTGACTCTTGATTTCTCATTTGTCTAAACACCCCATTTTTCAATCCCACCTGTTCAATATCTTGCTCCATATTTAGCACAATCTAGTGGGATCTATGATGGATAAGATGATTTCTTCTATTTTGGCTTCTAAAATCATACTATGGTGCTATTTTATGACCACCATTATGTTGTGGTATACCTTAAAATTTTCTCTATAAACTTATTTCTCCAATAGCGGAATTATGTACTTAATTTTTTTATATTAATATATTATACAAGTGTTTTTTTTAAGGAAAAAGTGGCAAGCCACTATAATATTATATTAAATATAAATAGGATATCACAAAAACTGGTTCTAAAGGGCATACTGGCAGGAAAGAACCAGCAAGAAAACCTCCAGTTATAGCCCAAAATTGAAACTACGATTTTGTACAATTCCACAACTTGAAAACATGTTGATAGTTCAAAAATTCAGCATTCAAAACCCAAAAAATTAACCCCTAAATTGAGCTAACAACCCATAATAGGAACATATAATTTTTTAGCACTCATAACCCAAGACACTTACCCCAAGAACTATACTAACTTCTATTAAGTATCAAATAACATTTTTATACCCCTTACAAAGATCGAACCCAGCAATTTTAAACAAAAAACCCACTAACAACAACTTTTATATTTTTAATGACCCACCATTGACTGAATTCTCATCTTACAATTTGAATCCTTTTGCTAGTTGAAGACCCCGCTCAAAAACCCTTCAGTTTCAAATAGGAGCATTGTGGAATTGGGGATGTGAAGCCATCCTCACATTTACCATTAATGAATTTTCCTGACCTCTATTGGGAGCTTGATTAGATGCATTTTGATGGTGACCCTGACCACGAGCTGGCGAATTGATATGAAGCTACAAATCCAGCTGAACACTGTTGTTTGGAGGATGAGGAACATACACACGAAGATAAGCCAAGGAGAAATATTTTTCCTTGATCTCCAACTCCATTATAGAGCAAATAGAGCGATGATTTTTCCTTGTGGCATGAAGCAAGATGTTATCTTCCCACATTTTATTAAAAAAAATCAATGGGATATTTATATAGATAACTAGGTTATCTTGCACTACCAAGACCTAGTAATATATACCTTGGCTTGGATTAATTTTTCAATATTAGTCACCTTTCAAGAGGGATGGGGTGATCTTATGACTTTACCTAATGTGTTGTCAAGTGTGTTAAAATATATTCTCAACACAATGTTATTTATGTATAGCATAATTGGAAAGTGTTGGTAAACATATTTGTTGTTGTAGTTTTTCCTTAAGAAATGTCCCTAAATCTCCCAGTGAACAATAACAAATGATCCAATAGTTGTAAAGATTTATATTGGATTAGTCATCTTCCTCTAAAATTTAGAGGTACAACTCTTTTGTATGATGAAAATTGGGTTTTAATGGGTATTCTTTAAACCAAAACATTGGAAAGAAAAGTGAATTAAAATATAAACAAGAAACATAACTACACAATAAAAAGAATGAACAGAAATATTCATCTCCCAAATATATATAAAGTGCATGTATAAAATGAAGGGAGATAACTATAGTTAATCATATGACAAAAAATTAAAGAAACTATTGTAAATTCAACAACAGGAAAACCCACAGCACATGGAAAAACATAGCTAATTGTAATATCATAAAATTGTACCCCTTATAATCTCACATACATTATTGCATATGTTTTAGTGTCCACTACCTTAGCATCTTGTGTAGGCTCATTTTAGACCCTGCATCAGCCCTTTTTCCCTCTTAGGATGCTCAGGACCCCTTTTTAGCAGCTACCTTCACGCGTCAACTTTGTGTCAAACTTTTTGCTTTTCCCGTTCTCATCATTTTGTAGCATGATGTG
The DNA here is from genome assembly GCA_007258455.2 of Sequoia sempervirens. NCBI lineage: Eukaryota > Viridiplantae > Streptophyta > Pinopsida > Cupressales > Cupressaceae > Sequoia > Sequoia sempervirens. The sequence continues at coordinate 296,828,240 of VDFB02047230.1, forward strand.
TTTGGACACTAGCATGTTGTGTGGACGTCTACATGCCACGCTAGCATCCTGCAACATTTCAACATTCAAATGACTAATTTAGAGCATGTTTTCCACTTGTCAGCAAGTTTTGTCGGTGGTAACGGCTTGGGACGCCTTGTAACAGCTCAAGAAGCTTCTTTTCCCTCTTTAAAAGTCATCTCTTCAATCCATTTTCCTTCTTCTCCTTCTTGGCTTATCTCTTGATCTTTCTCTCTTGCATACACTCTCCTTTCCCTCTTTACTCTCTTACTTGCACAAATCTCACTTGTTACAACAGCTTCAAGAATTCTCAATCTCTTACAGTGCTCTTTGCATCTCACTTGGCTCTCACAGCCCTCTCTTTTGTCCTTGCTCTCATTGGCTTCCTTAAGCCTTGCAGGTGTTATCTCTTTTATCTTGTGCTTGCAAGAATCCTAGGATTTCTCACATCCTTGTGATACGGGTTCTCCTCCTTGAGCAGGGATTGCTTTTATCACTCTTGCATTCATTTCATTCCTATTATCTCTATCTATCTATTTGGTTGTCTATGGAGGTGGGAACACCAAAATAGGGGTTTGACTGAGGCAAACCCCTATATAGCCCCAACATTTTCTCTCGATCTTACATATGCAGGTATTGAAGATAGTCATGTTCTAGAGGCTTCATTACTTGGGTTTTTGTGAGAAGTTTCTATCTCTTATCCTCTTTAACTTTATCATTTACTTTCCTTTATTTCAATCTATTGTATTCTGTTATTTTCATGTACTCCATAAGTTCTTAGAAATTTGATTGCCAGTAGCCACTTTGTTGTTTTCTGTGATAAACTCAATTTTTGGTTTGTACAAGACTCCAACGTGCCTCTGGGAATCCAACATGCCACGATGTCATCCTTATTCCGCGCTACCATCCTTTGGCTAAGATCCTATTAGTTTGTCTAGAAATCCTCTATGATTTACTTTTTCTGATTCGAGAACTCTCACTTTGTTCCCTAAGGTAGTTTAGGGAAGTTTGCCCCTTGGGAATCTCTTGAGAATAAATAGACTCATGAGTAAAAAATTCCCCTTCTCTAAATTTTGGTGAACCCAATGTGAACCAGAGTAATTTTCAAAAAAACTAAGAATTTATTTACCCCAACTTGGTGGGGTCATAACTTTTGACTCGATGCTTGGAATTCATAACCGTTTACATTGTTAGAAAGGTCTCCAAGAGGACTAATTCAATCCCTTAAACATTGTGCCTTTAGCAATCAAATTTTAAGGACCGACGCAAGTTTCAACCCCAAATTTTTCTTTGAAGACCTCCAAAAATGCAAATTACTAGAACCTAGAAAATATCAAAAAAATTGGAAAATCAGGATTTTTGATCTTTCTTAGTTTTGTCACTCCTGGATTGCTTTAGATTGACCGACATGTCTATATCTCTATTTCAAAATACATTTTCTATATTTCTTCCTTCTATCTCTTTCCATATTTGTTAAGAAGCTTCAAGAAGTTCTCTTACAAGCATGTGAAGGTGAGTTCTTGTCTCCTTTCTTATTATTCTTTGTTGATCCCTCTCCTAAGATTCCTTCTAAGGATATTTTGGTGCAAGAGGATGAAATCATTAATACCTTTCTTAGTCTTACTCTACCTTCTCTTCATTCCAATGCACTCTCCTCTAGAGGTGATACATTAGTGAATGATGAATCTCCTTCCTCATTTGATCCTCCCTGGATCAATGTTGAGAATATTTCTTTGAATAATTATTTCACTAGTTGTGATGTTTCTATAAATGTAATATATGTCTCTACTACCCCTCAAAGGCCTAAGAGACTAGTTATTTATTTGAATCCATCTAGTCCATCTCCTAAAGGGATTTTTACTATTGATGGTGTTCCATTTGATATAAATTCTCTTGATCTTCCTATAGCTCCCTCTTACAGAGTGGTAACCCATACTTATAAGAATAGAATGAATAAACAACCAAGGCTTCTTCAAGCTCCTAAACCTATAACTAAAGCACCCAGTGATTACGATCTTGTTGAGCAACTTTGAGTTACTCAAACTAAGATCACACTATGGTACTTGCTTCAGTCTACTGTGTTTTACCATGGTATGCTTCAAGAAGCCTTGCAAAAGATCCTCTTTCCTTCTTCTGCTAGGCCAAAGGATGTTAATGTGTTGATAGCTCATATTCATGCAGATTCATCAAATATTATGTTCTATCCATAGGAACTCCTGCTTTCGGGGGTACAGAAGCAAGAAGACCCTCTAATGATCATAGTTAACATTAACAACATTGGCATCAGACGTACTCTCATTGATGTTGGTTCAGTGCTCAATGTGTGTAGCATTGATCTATTTCCTAAGATTAATATTGATTCATCTTCTTTTAATGCATCTTCTGTTGACATTTGTGGCTTTGATATTTTGGTCGACAAGCCCTAGGCATGATAGTCTTTCTGTTGAGGTTGGGACCCATCACCATACCCACCATTGTATATGTTATGTCAAAAAAATTACCATATAACCTTCTTCTTGGTAGACTATGGATTCATGCTATGGGTGTAGTCTTGTCTACCTTGCATAAATCTATTAAGTTAATTTGTAATAATTGAGTAGTCACAGTCAAGGTTGACCCTGAGGCCATGCACTTATGTGAGATGATAGTTGTTGGTCAGGTTTTGGTTGTGCCTACTCTTATTCCTTCAGTGTCTTCCAATGTGTCGATGTTTACTCCAAGAATACCTACTACAAAGGATACTTTTGAGATAGATGTCCCTGAAGAAGATCCTTCTAAAGCAAGAAATCTTAAGTCTACTCCTTCTACCTCTTCTCAAAAGAATGCATGTCTTGGTGATGATTGGGGCTCTCTATACTTTATAGAATCCTTCATTGGAGAATGTAAAGTTGACCTGATCCATTTAAGCCTTCCAATAACATCATCCAAACCCGCTATCAAAGATGATTATTCTTTTGTATCGTAGGATAATGTGAGCAATAGTTGCAATGTCCTTAATGTCGGTCCTCCTCCTTATGAGGAAGATGATCGCACTTCTATTAAAGAGGCTAATATTGGTAGTCCTATCAAGGAGGTTGGTGGTGATCCCATAGAAGAGAATAATCCCCATTGCTGGAATAATGCTCTCTATGAAGATCCTCCTCCTTGAGATTTGTAAACACATTATGGCCCTAGCTTTAAGCTCGTCTCTAAATATGGCTATGGGCGTAAAGGTTGTGGGCATAATGAACAAGGCATTCAGGTCCCTATAGAATGTACACCTTGTAAGCATAATTTGGGGCCCAGTTGCTCGAATAAACAATCTAAATAGAAACCATGGTTGAATGTT
>VDFB02047230.1:296831667-296881789 GCA_007258455.2 Sequoia sempervirens
CTCCGTGGAGAAAGAAATAAGATAAATCTACATGCATTCATGCACTGGCCTCCTTGGGAAAAAGGGTAAAGTCTTTCTGTGAGAATCTCCTTTAGAGTTTGAACGCATTGATAATTTTCTAAGATAGACTTAGCCAACCATACAATCTAGGTTTGAAGCTTTTAGGTAAAATGTTTGCTTCTTTAAAATTTGTTCAAAATTCAAGATGTGCCTCTTCCCTTAGGGAAGAGAAGGCCTATCAAACCTAACACTCTTATGCAACACTTCTTAAGTTCTTGTTGATGCAGTATTAGATGCGAAGTTTCAAAATAGGCATGGTTATATAAATTCTCATCTCACAACTATCATTGCATCAAATTAAGAATTTTCAATCCTTTATGGTCTAGACAAGAGAAGTATGGAGTCATGTTCCAATGCTAAAGTCTTATTGTGAATCTCTTTGCTATGAGTGGTTCAAAAATGAGGAATCTGTCTTCTGCACCAAATGAGAAATATTCATAATATGTGCTAGGAAGGAATAAGTCCATAAGATCGAGTATTCAAGAACTGAGAATTGCAAAATTGGCTTACATTTGACTTCCAACACGAAATTTTCTACACTTTACTGCATGTTCTACAATGTGAAGTCAAAAAATATATGTGCGTGAAGTTGTAAGCATGGCTAATTTGAATACACGTGAACTCCATATCTATTGAACCATGAATTTATAATTTGCAAATATGGACACCATCGATAAAATATTTGTATTAAACAAATAGCCATGTACGCATACATCAATATATGTCGATATAAGTATAAAATATAGGTACAAAATAGACATAGAGGCTTACGAGAATGCCATATATGCATTCAATGTCAAATATATCCAATACAAAATATGTACAAAATTTCCATGTAGGCATACAACAAAGGGCTCTGTGCATTCAAAATTCATTTCTCTCCATGCTCTGGTTCAAATACAATTTTCTTTCCCTTTGCTGGGCGATTCGATGGCGATAAGTCTGTCACCCATTTCTATTGTGCTCGAGGAGTGCTCCTGCTGCTCCTCCTAGTGTTTAGCTTCTGGTGAAGTTTCAACTGTTACAATAAGAAGTAAAGACATTAATATATAGAAATTACATTATAAAAATTAATATATTTAACAAAATAATCACTTATGGCCATCTCACGATCACTCTCCTCGATGGAAATATTTGCAAGCCGATGCTCAGGCATGCTCAAGCCTTGTATAAACCATCCAAATAGGAATTAAACTATGAATCAATAATGGTTTGATTTTCACTAGAACTAGTTCATCTATAACAATGAATGTAAATTGAAATTTAGTAATTTTCCTCATACCTCCCCTATCAGAGCCATCGAGGATTGTATAGTGCAGGAAACACCAATATCCATTGCCCTCGTAATGTTTGCATAGTGTTTCTCGGCTACCAACATCTGAAAATAAAACAAATAAAATTATTCAATCACAAAAAAGTTACAATAGCGATCCATGTGATGACTTATAATGTATGAGATCTAATGAACAAAATTTTGAGTACAAGTATTAAACAGATATATTTCTGATTATTAGTTATTGAATTTGAAGTAATGCATTGATTTTGAATGATTTGTGTAATGCAACGTAAGGTCAACAATATGAATATAAACTACACAAATCTATTAAACTTAGAATTCATTACTTAAGTTCTCTTTAAATTCTATATTACCTCCATGAACGTTTGATCAAATCTACTGGCACTCGGAGGTGTTTCCTTGAAACCTCCAACAGTACCCTGTTCAACATCCAAAATCACATATTAAAATACCATTCGTAAAACAATGCTAAATTAACACATGTAATAAATTTATAATTGTTTACTAACTTTACATACCCCACCGATAGGTGTACCGCAAAAATAAGTAGGTGGATGACTGGTGTATCCAGTCTCTACACTGTGACCCTGCAATTTTATTAAAACAATAAAACTAAATTAGTTAATCTTGCATTTCACAATCAAAATTTAATAAATTAAATTCAATGAACATGCTAAATTTTACCTGAGTGTCAATGCCATATGCATCATGCAAAATGTCAGCCGTCCTATCCATCCCCATAGATGCATACGGATCAGGCTACGTAGTAGCATATGGATCCTGAATAGCACCCTCTTGAGTGCTAGTAGGGTCATACGAACAAGTCACCCTGCAAGATTGAAACACATGGGTTCGAAGGCCACCACCTGACACTGATACATTTTGACATTTTTTTCGACGGCAGGTCGTCGGAATTCCGACGACCTGCCGTCGAAAAAAATGTCAAAATGTATCAGTGTGAAGACTCCCCTGGATGACATTGTACAATAGGGCTAGTGTGATGGATGACACTCTGGGTCAAATTTGTGATCACCTGCAATGTCTCTATGTCAGCACTCTCCTTCGCAACAGCAGGCATCACAATTTGCTCACAAGGCGGCCTAGCGAGAGGTCGTATCCCTTGCCGTGTAGGATCCAGCTGTGCACTGGGCCTATCCTGAGCTGACCCCCCACCTCTCTCCCGGAACTCCCTCATATCAAAATAATTTGGGATTTGGTTCAATACAAACTCACTGTATAGTTTCCTAAGAAAATATTGGGGGACTTCTAGTACGTGGGTAATCAAAGACCATATACCATCTTTCATAAAAACGGTTCTTAATCTCTCTTGGTGGTGGCACCAATGAATAGGAAACCTCTTTGCATTGAGGGTAAGATTTTGATTTGTTTTAGGGTCAGTGAATAGAGAGCACAAATCACCTTTAGTAATTTTTAAATCTTTTACTTGTTTATATGATAATTTGTCTGCATAATATGCCCTAGTTGTCTGCCTCCTATCTTTCCATCCAGATATTTGTTGGGTGATTGCATCTACATTTTTTAACATGTCTTTCAATGAATTTTCTAGAAGCATTCTTTCTATGGTTGAAGCATTTGGATCACTCAACCTACTGATAAGATCCTCAAGTTGTTTTCTATTGTTCTCAATTTCACCCCTCAAATTTTCTTGAGTGCCAAGAGGGAATTGAGAGAATGGTGGGGGAGGTTGATTTTGTTGAAGATTTTGCTGTTGAGGATTTACCTCCTGTTCTTGTTGAGGATTTGCAGGATTTCCTACAAATTTAAAAAGAAACAATCAAATCTAACCTAAAACAAACAAAATCAATTCAAACTAACAAATTCAAAACAAATAATAAACAATACTTACCTCCTGCATCTCTTCGTCATCGTGGCACCATATTTGCAGACAAAATCCAACTGTTCTTGATGAAATTTGCAGAAGTCCTTCCTCCTAGAACGCGAGCATGAAATTGAGGATTTTTGGCTGTGGGCAGAGCTAAGAAACAGTGAAAAGCGAATGATACACATTTCACTTTTTTTTCTTTTAAAAGCACATAACGCGCTCACGTTATAATGTGAGCGCATTATGTGTTTCCCCATTTTTTTCCCGTTTGGCCACAAAAGTACAACCAACTTCATGCACCCGCCCCACTTTTTGGCTTCACTTTTATTTACAGAGGCTGGACTTAGTGTAGTGTTGGCATAGCAGATTGATCATTTTGTGGCACCTTATCAAAGTTATCCTAGAGTATAAATTTTGGTATGGTTGACGGATGGAAGACTTGTAGACTTGGTGTGACCTTCCCATCTCCCACCCTTTTTTTATTTTATGAGTACGCACCTTTTAGACCTAGTGTGTGTTTCTCATTTTTCCTTTGGGGCTCACCTAGTGTATACCAGACTACACTAGCCCTTTTGAGAGTATTTTGATGGATGTGGCATAACACAACTTGCTAGTCCATCATTTTTCCTTTTTGCATTAGTTTCGCCATTATATGCTTATGTATCTTGTCTTGTTGCACATATCTTACACATCTTGTGTGTCTTTTTTTCCTTATGTTGGTTTGCCATGGGATCTTCAATCCTAGGGGCTTGATCATCCTCCTTAATCTTTTTCATCCTATCTTTCTAACATTTTTACACTTGGACCGAGTCTCTTGGTGCATATTTGTCTACTTTAGTGTGAGTCTGATCATAATTTCATCCTCTCACCAAAGTGGGGGCTAAATGTAGTGTAGTAAATTGTATACCATTACAATTTCACACTTTCTTGGGTCCCTTAATTTATTAGACTTAATTAAGCTTCTAATTTTCCAAATTATGCATTCCAAAGCCTTATTATTCCCATTTTCTGAAAGGGAAACCAACATTTAGTTAATACATTTAATATTTTAATCACCCTAGAATGTGAATGTCTTGGACTTTTAGGCTAGGACCTATTCACCCAAGGGTGAATGGGCCCCCTTTAAGTCCTATGACCCATTTTTAAATATGTTTTTGGTGGTATTTTAATAATTCAAATTCAATATGAAATTCTCAGCTTTTGGAATCTAATTTTTAGGAAATTACATAAACACATATAAATACATATTCTTTCTATCAAATTAAAATCTAAGCATTCTAACATGCATGATTAAATATTTTCAAGAGAAAATATTATTGTCAAGAGAATTCAAGAGAAAATTTATCAATTATTTGTTACGGCAATCAAGATCCTATCATCATGTTCAAGCTTGTGTGTTCATGTCATCTTGTGAAGGAAAACATGTATTGTTGATCCTAAAACATCCAAGCATTTTCATGTGTCCAAATCCATCAAGCAAAGCAAGATCAAGTTCCTTGGAGAGATGTATTTGTCTTCAATCCTCTAAGGGAAGCCATTGAAGATTTGGTGAATTGTAGCAAGCAAGTTTTGATTCATCATTTCCTTCTCCATTTCCATTATCTTTCTATCAAGGCTTAATTACCAAAATTGGGGTTTGACTAACTCAAACACCCATTCAAAAATAATAATAAAAATTCTCTTTGTATGTGCAGATTACAAGTTGAAGAAGGATTGAAGATCTTGAAGAGCAATTTTGCATTATTGCATAAGTTGTCATCATTGTTGTCAAGACATGGAAACTTAGATTCAAGCCTTATTTCCAAATTTTTGACAGTGGAACCTGTGCAAAATAGAAACTAAGATACTGCCTCAGAGGACTACCAAAATAATTTTTAGAAGCCCTAACTAGGACCCATTCACCCTAGGGTGAACCTATCCTTCAGTAGAGCTCAAAACCTACTTTTGATGATTGGTACATGTGTCCTTATCCTGCTTAGATCTTCCTACAAATTGTGATTTTAGTTTCTATACTTTCAAGAATTTACATTTCATGTTCTAGGTATTATTGTTCATTTAGTTTGAGCATTGCATATCATTTTAATTTGGTTTCAAATATGTCCTATTGTCTTAAGGACTGAGATCCAAGTCCAGTTGAATCACCATTGAGGTTGAAAGTTAATCCTTACACCTTTTGATCTCTTTCCTAATGAAATTCCTTAGGGAAAGGTACAAATAGAGAGAAAACCCCCTTATCATTTAAGGAACCCCCTTTCCAAACATTTTAGAACCACCGATAATAATATTATCTTTACTTAGTCATATTTCATCCATTAATAATATTATTACACCCCTTTTATGCTATCGATAATTATTCCTTAGTGACAATAGTATTATTGTTTTATCAATCCTTTAGACATTAATAGCATTATTGTTATTAGATTCATGCTTGAACCTTGATAACAATGTTATTATTTAGTCAATAACTCGACAATAATTGAATCATTATATATTGATGACATAAAAATTAGAAACAATAATATGTTGATATTTAGTTGCTATTAACTTTTTGTTTGAACAAATATTATTAAGAAACCAACAAATATGCATTAGTAGAGGACTCATGTTCGGATGTGATACAAATTTTTTTGTAATTTTTTCTAATTAAATAATTAATTATGAATTTTTTATTACAAATTTTAAAAAATATAAAAAACTCGTATGTCTAACCACCTTAACTTGGTCAAAAATTCATGAAATTCATTTTTTTCTTAATCCTATAGTGTGTGAAGCATAGAATGTGACGCATGCTTCAGATTCAAAAAATGTGATACAATCTGAAAGCTATAGATGTTTTTCAATTAGCCTATTAATCAGAACTTTAGTCATAATTCAAATAAAAAATGAATAATAATTATTTATTAAATTTAAAGTAAAGCATAATTTATATTGGTGAAAAGTTGAGAATCTCCTTTAAAAACCCTTTTCATTTCATTAATTTTGGATTAAAAATTAGTTGTTAGCCACATACCCTACACATAGCCATCATATTGCCACTTTTTGGCCCATCATGATCATGAACATACCCGTATTAGGGGGAGAAAGTTGTGTATATTGTCTAATCATTATTGTTAAAGGAAGAAATAATTTGGTAAGGGTGAGAGAAAAGAAAATCTTAAGGAAAGTGTCTGCAGAGTTGTGTTTTCTTTGATGGTTTTTTCACATCTTTTGTTTCCATCAATAACAAAGGGGGAGATTTTTGCAAGTATGAAGATGTTTTCATTGATGTCAACAAGTTGGTGTTGTCATTTTTGTCAACTATGTGTTTGAAGCTATCGAGGATATTGAGAAAATTGATAAAATAAAGAAACAGGGTGTTGCAGAGGTGTTTTGGCTTGTGTGGCTTGGATATGTTGGTTATAGTTGTTCAGAGTTTATATATCTAGAATTTGGGCTTTTGGACCGTTGGTTAGAGGAAGTTGTGTTCACCAGTATGTGAACTAGTTTTGTAGTGTTATACAGAGGTGTCTGGGAGAAATATATCTGCTCCACATTTCTTCGTAGTTGTTTTTCAAGACTTGTGGTTTTGAAGGAGAGTTAAGGGTGTAGTTTTCTTGTTTGTGTCAAGAGGATTTGTAGTTAGGAGTATTAGAAGAAATTCTTTTTAGTTCTAGAGTATTGCAATATCTGGTAGTGTTTTCTAGATAAACAGTATGATTATAATCTTTAGGTGAATTTTGTTGTGAAGGAAGTTGTTGGTTTTCAAGATGATCTTGGATCATGTTCAAGTGAATTTTGTTCTTTGGAATTTTTTGATTGATTTGAGGAAGTGTGTACTTAATGTTTAATGTGTTTTCATGGGTAGCGGTTGACCTAGTGTATACACTACATTCAAACATGTTCAAGTACTAATGAAAGTGTAGCATGGTGTGTGAGATTTAATTTGAGTCCCAATTAAGTTTCGTTTTGGTCCACTTTCATTCATATCCATTGCAGGAATGTTTTGTGTCGAGCTAATTTGAATTTGTAAGTATAATAGATAATTTCTAACCTTGGAGAAGGTTTTCAAGGTTGATATTGATATAAATAAGAGTGGTAATGTTGTGAGATTCAAGAGAGAAGCAAGATATATGTGAGATAAATGCAAGTGATGTGTGTGATGTGAATTTGAGTAGAGCAATGTGAACTTCAAAGTATTGGACTTCTGAATGCAGTGAGCTAAAGGTGTCCACAATCTTTCAAACAAGGCTACGAAGTGTTGGAGCATTTGTGCTGGATTTCTTGTTGCATTGAGAAGTTTTTCTTTGTGTAAAAAATTTCTTCTATCTTTTTGCATTTTTTTCTATGGCAGTAAGCCCTTTTGGAGAATTTGTCATATTCTAGTAGTGAGCCCTTATACTAGTTTTGCAATCACTTATATTGTGAGCTAATCCTCACTATGGTTTTTTCCTCATTGGGTTTTCCATGTAAATTTGGTGTTCTCTTGTGTGTGGTGTTGTTTCATTTTTTGTTATCTACATTTCATGATTAATCACTTTAACAGAATAAGGGTTTATTGAATGCATGTGGATCTAATTACTATTGAGGGTTTTGATGTTTTAATTTACTACAACTGATTCACCCCCCCTTCTCAGTTGTCTTGTTCATTCAACAATGTGACCATCGCAAATAACCCTAGCATAGCGTAATTCACAATTGCAATGTGAGTTACATGTGTGATGCAACCAGAACATGCCACCTGCTACCTTAGACACTTGTCACAATATCGCCCCATCACATCCCCAAACCTAGACCCACCATCACCTTCATCACCTGTCACAAATCTGATTCAAAACTCTTGCTTCACAACATCTATGTGAAGCAAGCATGCATTGACCATTATATTGTTTCCTTCACTTTCCACCATCTGATCTCACCATCGTGCGTTGTAAAGAGGCCCCAGGCATAGCAAGGTAAAGTCGTGATGCACCAAACACTAGTGATGTTCAATGAGAAAAGGACACTTGTCTTCATGGGATATTCCCCTGGTATATACTTCCCCATTACTCATCTTGTATTGCATTTCTCTTGTTATGTATTTGAACCATAATCGTCATGCCTTGGAGCCAAGAGATGAAAGAAGATGTGACCATGTGTCTTGATCTCGATTTTTAGCGCACATCATGCTTTTATTTAAACACTAAAGAGTTCAATTTGTTATGTGAAGGATTCATGCAATGAAGACATCCATAACACATTGCTCAAAGCTAAATACTCTTGACAAACATAAATATGATATACAGGAACACTTTGATGACCACCAGATCACCATTGTCTATCCTAAGTCATTGATCATTGAACATCGCACATCACATCTTCACCCCATGCCGCTAGGAACCAAAATGTGATGCAAATGGATGGCGCAATGAACGAACACGTTAAATTAATAATTTTGCACATGTGCAATAAGTTTTTTACAAGAGGGGACCATACCTAGGCATATGTGTGCATGATACTTTAACCAAGGCAATGGATGTATTTGTTGGCAAAAGAAAAGGTAAGGAAACCTATGTCGGCACCAATAGAGGTTCTAAAAGCCTTTTCGATGACCAAAGGGGTTTGGAGAAATTTTCAAAATACCAATGAAGCCTAAACCCATTACCCTTCTAATGCTACGATTGGTGAAAGATGAAGTTTTGATAACTTCATCGAAGGCCAGCAAAGTTACATAACTCATGAAAAAATAAAAAAAGTTAGCACCATTGGCCAAAAGACTGACAAATTTTTGACTTTAGCAAAATTTGAACATATTTAGATGTGCAAGCTCAAATAGTGAAATGGAAGCAAGGGTTTGATAAACATATGATGACATATACATAAGGTCATAACTAAGATGACTGAGAACTAGCTGGAGCAAGTCAACACAAAAATAGAAGGAATGACTAAGGTAAAGGGATGTTAGGGTTTTATGAGGGCTTTATCCCTATCTTATAGATTCAAAACCCCAACTTCAATATAATTGAGGAATTTCAAAACCTCAAAAACCTTAGAACATCAAAATAAACCATGGATTTCAACAGGATGCACATATAGGATCTCTCTGATCAGATATAAAAGATGGGTATTAAGGGTGAAATCACATAGTATGGGATGCTTGTTTGTCATCATAGATGGTAGTGAATTAGGAAAAGGATGGGACCCATAGTGTAGTATGGGATGCACCAAAAAAAAAATCCTAGATGATATATTCTTACAAGCTCGTGTGTTAGTAAACCAACTAGTGGGACAATGTGTACAATAGGATGCATCCACTTCCATGGTGTCAATTGCTCTCTATGTAAACATTGTTGTATGTGTGGATCATTTACACTAGATATATGTGGTGTATTCTTGAGCTAGTTACTATTGTCCATGTGACATATGTATAAGCAAATCACTATTGTACTTTTGATGTGTGAATGAGCTAGTCGCTAGTGTACTTGTTTGTGTGAGCTAGTCCTTATTGTACTTATAATGTGTATGAACTAGTTACCCTATGTATAAGTGGTGTATTCTTGATCTAATCATTGTGTGAACTTGGGATTATGGAATGATATGACCCACATGTGAATTTGTGTATTTTTACACTAATAATTAGTATTGGTTGGTGTGGAACCAACACTTGACTAGACATGTTGTTATCATTATAGTGTAACTAGACTAGTTTAAAATCATAAGATTAATTAATAGTCATGATTCAAAGATAGATCAAATATATCACACAAGAGGAGAGGATGAACTCTCTCTAACATCAAAGTGTTTGAACTATGAAGCCTCTAGTTCTAAAAAAGGGGATATGTAGGTAGGGTCATCACAAATGAACCCTATGGTTTAGGCTGGATCTAGGAATGGCCCTACTATTAGGATCTTACCATGTTTGATTCTAAGCATAAGTAGTCGGATGGATTTGTTGTCACCATGATTATTGGAGAAGTTATGAAGTCATAACTTCTAAGCTAGATGAAAAATGCATAGTTGATTAAGTTGGTAATTATTATTGATTGAATTAAAAAAAAAATCGAGGGGTAGTTTTTACATATCTCTCTCCAATTTTAGGAGGCTTCATGGTACAAATCTATAGGCAATTCTATTGGATGCTTCTTGAAGGTTGATGATTCCACCTCCTACATGGGGCACTCTAATTTTTCTCACATTATTTGATGGTGGAGCATAGGACTTGGAATCAAGTACTTGGCTATGTGATCTAGAATAGTCCAGGGGTGATCTAGAGGTGTTAGCTCAAGCAAAGATGGAAAATAATGAAAATTCAAATTTTTTGGTATTTTCTACATTTTAGTAAATCACATTTTCAAAGGTCTTTAGAGCATAATTTGGGGTTGATACTGTCGTTGGTCCCTTAAATGGAATAATATAAGCAATGGATTTAAGGGACTAAAACTAGATATCTTCATGACCTTTCTAATGAGGTATAGAAGTTCATATTACGATCATTGGGCTAGGAGTTATGACCCCATGAAGTTGGGGTAGAAAAATACATGGTTTTTTGAATTTTTTATGTTTTATTGTTCCAAATTTTCAATTTTGAATTCCAAACAATGTAGTGACTGTTTGAATTCTTCTTACAATGCACAAATTTTAGTTTTGAATGCAAATGATTTAGTTTTGGAGTTGCAAACATCTCTTTTCAAGTTTGTTGTTATCTATAAAACTTTCACAGTACTACATGTTACATGCCTGGTATTATCTCTAGTTTCATAATTCGGATTAGTATTATCAAAGTTGAAATGCTCCTAAATTATAGATCGCACAAGGTCAGGCTATCACAGATTAGGATTGAAAACATAAAATGTCAGATTTTCCTCCTTTGAGATGGACACAACCAAAGATGGAAAAAGAACAAGGTGACTCATCAGACCCTATCAATATGATGGTGGAAGAAGATTTGAATAAGCAACGAGAAGAAATGATGAATAAATCTGCACGTCTATTCCGATAGAACAAAGGTAACCAACAACCAAATAAGGTAGACATACCATTTTGTGGACACACCCCTTTCAAGGTGCAAGTAAATTTTGATATCCCAAATTTTGAAGGAAAATTTGATGTTGATGTTGACGATTGGTTGTTAAAACTAGAAGGATACTTCTCTATGAATCATTTCTCAGATATGGATAAAATAATATTTTCCCTCAAAGCTAAGAACCATGTGAAACGAGCGTGGGAAATTAAAGTATCAGATAAAGAAATACCCATTGGACAAGAATTGGAGGCAGACTAATAAAAAACCCACATGGGGAGAATTTTTGTACATCAAAGAAGAATACTTTCTTGATGTTACTTATGAATAAAATTATATGCAGTGGCAATTGCTTCGACAAAAGAAAGATCAATATATTCAAGATTACACCAATACCTTCTATGTGCTATCATAAAAACTTGACATTGAAAATTTTGAGAAGCATCGAATGTTGAAGTATCATAGTGGAATTCATAGACATATTCAGACTGATGAATTTTTTGAATATTAATACATTAGTGATTGTTTTCAAATATGCCACAAAAATTGAAGAAAAATTAAAATTAAAAGGGTATAAAGATTATTTTGTAAATAATAAATCAAAGGGCGAAGGTAGCAATAAATTTGCAGGAAAGCAAGTGGCCAAGGAATGTCCCTCAAATTCACCAACGACAAAGAAGAAATAGGGTGCTAAGAAAATGCAATGGGATACATGCATGTGGTGTAAAATACATAAGAGTGCATTTCATAACACCAAGTATTATCAAACCATCAAGAATCTGATGACAAAGACATATGGAGAGGAAGTTGATCCTAAACCATTACCAACAAACTCTTTTGAACAAAATGATAATGAACAGATCATAGAGGTACACCCATATGCCAGAGTTGCAACTACTAAAATATTGCCTCGTGAGGATCAAGAACAGTTGTTCCATTCATAAATGTGGGTCGATGAGAAGGCTCTACATTTTATTGTAGAGTGGTAGCCAGAAAAATTTAATTTCTATTGAGATAGTCAAAAGACTAAATCTGAAAACAACAAAACATCTGCAACCATAATCCATGGGATGGGTAATCCAAGGGTGAGATATTCAAGTAAATAAATAGTGTCATCTATCATATTCAATAAAACCATTCAAGGGTGAAATAATTTTTGATGTAGCACCTTTGGATGTATGTGATGTCATGTTGGGGAAGCCATACATGTATCAACATCATGGTGTATATGATTCCAAATCACAAAGCCTCACAATCAAGATTGGTGAACAAAATTATCATATACCAAAGGTATGTCCAAAAAAATATGCATCTTTGATTTAGTGCTAAACAATGTAGAGGTTTGATTGCTCAAATTGGAGTTTTTGTACTAATCATGGTTCATTTTGAGGAAACAAAATTAGGTGTTCTCAATAGACATGCTAAAGTGGCCACAATATAAAATAAACAAAATAAAATGGATAAAATCTTGAAACAATATCATAATGTGTTTAATTCATCAATAGGGGTTCTAATGCATTGTCAAGTCAAGCATTCTATTGATTTAGTGCCAAGGACACCATTACCAAATGAGCTAGTATATAGGAGGTCAGTCTTGGAAAATGGTGAAATCAAGAGACATATTCAAGATCTAATTCAAAAAGGACACATTTTTCCAAGTGCTTCACCATGTGGCAGCTCGATTGTTCTTGATAAAAAGAAAGATGGGACATGGCGACTCTATATTGATTATTGGGTATTAAATAGAATCACTTTAAAAAATATATATCCAATTCCTTGGATTGATGATTTCTTGGACCAACTTAGAGGAGCTATGTTCTTCACCAAGATTGACTTGAAGTTTGGGTATCACCAAGTAACAATTGATCCATCAGATGTGTGGAAGATTGCTTTTAAATCTAAGGAAGGTTTGTTTAAATGGTTGGTCATGCCTTTTGGGCTAACCAACATTCCTACCACTTTCATGAGGATGATGAATGATGTGCTCATGCCATTCATTGATTCTTTTGTGTTTTTTTATTTGGATGACATACTCATCTTTAGCAAAAATTAGATTGAGCATTTGTAGCATGTTGAACAAGTGCTTTCAACTCTGCAACAACACAAACTCTATGTCAACATAGAAAAGTGTTCCTTTGGTATGCAAAGCATCCAATACTTGGGGTACATTATTGACAGTGATGGTTTTCATGTTGGTCTAGAAAAGATTCAAATTATCAAAGATTAGGCATCTCCTAAAAATCTCACAGAGCTTCATAGTTTCTTGGGTTTGGCAAACCTCTATCATAGGTTTGTTCTTGGTTTCTCACATTTGGCATGGCCTCTTTAAAATTATTCATTAAGGGGTGGAGCACAAGAAAATTTTAATTGAACAGATGCAAAGCAATAGGAATTTGTGGAATTGAAGCAAATACTATGCTTAGCACCATTTTTGGCCCTTCCAAACTTGCAACAATCCTTTGAAATAGAAATAGATGCATCTAAGTATGCCTTAGCGATGTACTCATGCAACATTGACATCTAGTTGCCTACCATATTGAGAATTTTTTTGATATTGTGAGTAGATACCCCACATATGTAAGGAGTTATATGCCATCATTCAGGCTTGCAAAGAATGAAAGCATTACATATTGGGAAAGGAGACTGTTATACATACAAATCACAAACCCCTTCAATTTTTGCAAACACAAGGGAAGTTGTAAAACAATAAAAATCAAAGGTGGTATGCTTATCTACAACAATTTCACCTCAACATTCATCATAAGAATGGGAACAATAACAAAGTGGAAGATTGTTTGAGTAGGCCTCCAATTGCAGCATTGAAAATGGTATTGGATTTATGTGGTCATCAAACAACAACTTGGGCCCAATTATATGGTAATGATCCTGACTTTGTTGAAATTTACAAAAAAATCATAGAAGGAAAGTCTGTCCTTGATTTTCACTTGCAAGATGGAATGCTTTTTCACGTTGGTCACATATGTGTTCCCACATAAGAACACAAAAATATGATATGGGAGGCAGACTACAATCATGTTGTAGTTCATTTTGGCATCGGAAAGACCACTATTTTCCTTCAAAAATACTTCTATTGGCCAAAAATGAAACATGATGTCATTTCATATATTCAAGCTTGTGCAACTTGTGTAATTGCAAAGCCTACAAATCATAAACTAGGCCTATACTTGCCACTACATGTGCCTGATAAACCATGGCAATTAGCTTCAATGGATTTTATGTATGGGCTTCCAACTACCAGACAAGGTCATGATTGTGTATAAGTGGTGGTAGATAGGTTTTCCAAAATGGTTATCATGATGGCATGTAAGAAGATGATTTCTATAGAAGATAT
This sequence comes from Sequoia sempervirens, assembly GCA_007258455.2. NCBI lineage: Eukaryota > Viridiplantae > Streptophyta > Pinopsida > Cupressales > Cupressaceae > Sequoia > Sequoia sempervirens. Next base: position 296,846,195 of record VDFB02047230.1, read on the forward strand.
TGCTAAGCTATTTTTTGAAAATGTTTGGGTTCATTTTGGTTTACCAAAAAGAATTGTTTCTGATAGGGATAGTAGATTCATCAACAATTTTTGGTCTTCACTATGGGCTAAGATGGACATGAAGTTGATGAAGTCTACAACATTTCATCCTCAAATAGAGGGACAGACAGAGGTGGTAAATCGAATGACCATTCACATCTTACAAATGTATCATTCAAATAATCCTTGCACATGGGATGAGATCCTACCCTACGTCCAACACATCTATAACCATGCACTCCATAATTCTACAGGCCACAATTCATTTGATGTTTGTCTAGGGTATCAACCATTGGCACCTGTGGATATAGCATTACCTATACTACAACTTGAGATACCACTAAATGTTGAGAAGGAGGTAGACAAAGTAATAGAATTCATTGATAAGATCAAACACCTACAACAATAGGTTCATGTGATTTTGGAGCATAGCAATAAGAAGTATATGGATAGGCATGATCAACATAGACCTCATCAATTTCATGTTGGGGACAAGGTGTGGCTGCATTTTCAAAAGGAGCATCTTCAAGGATCGGACAGGAAGCTTCATCCTCTTCGCTATGGCCCATATATCATTATCAAAAAAATTGGTGAAAACGAATTTGAGCTTCATTTGCCACCATTTCTGGGGTTGCATCCATTTTTCAAGTGGAGTTGTTAAAACCTTATTTACCTCCTTTGTTGGAAATATCATAGGCCACTAAGCATATTCATGCTACAAAATTGAATCCAAATACCACTAATCCATTACAAAGTGATCATGTCACTGAAGTAATTGTGAAGGTTCTCAAAAATAAGGAACTAAGTCTCTACTATTTGGTCCAAGCTAGTCAACTTTCTCACCAAGGCAAGTGGTTAACTAGGGAATAGATTCAAATACAATTTCCTCATCTATTGTAGCACATTAATGCAATAGGGTCCATTTCCTTTCAAGGGGGGAGGAATGATCCAGAATAGTCCAAGGGTGTTCTAGAGGTGTTAGCTCAAGCAAAGATGGAAAATACTAAAATTCAATTCTTCAGTATTTTCTATATTTTAGTAAATCGCATTTTCGAAAGTCTTTGGAGCGAAATTTGGGGTTGAGACTATCATCAATCACTTAAATGGAATAGCATAAGAATTGGATTTAAGGGACTACAATTAGATCTCTTCGAGACCTTTCTAATGAGGTAGAGAAGTTTAGATTACGATCACTAGTCTAGGAGTTATGACCCCGCCAAGTTGGGGTAGAAAAAATACATGTTTTCTGACATTTTTATATTTTATTGTTCCAACTTTTAATTTTTGAATTCCAAAAAATGTGTTGATTGTTGGAATTTTTCTTGCAATGTACAAATTTCAGTTTTGAATGTAAATAATTCATTTTTGGAGTTGCATGCATCTCTTTTCGAGTTTGTTGTTCTCTATAAAACTTCAGGTTACATGCTAGGTATTGTCTCTAGATTCATAATTTGGATCACTATGAGAGTCTTCCTTTCAGATGTAGGTGATGTTTTACCATCATTCACCTGGCTACAAATTTTCCTCTCTCGATGCAAGGGCATAACTACTTGGTGGAAGAATGCCAAAAAAATCACTTGACTATGCATGCCCCTGATTCCCTAACAAATGGCTCCCCTCATGATAATGAGTCTTCTATACTAGGAGAATGAATCTTTAACTGTTTGTGTGGCTCTAACATACCCTTCTCCTTCTTCTCCTTTCGACCCATTGGAGAACCTTCTTCTTTGATCTCTCAACCTACTTTACCTTTGGCTTTGAATTATTGATGTTGTGGAGGGTCACCATTTTTTTTCCTTTTCAATCTACTACTCCTTCACACCTTCTTGGGCTCTTTATGGGGAAATCGCCCATGCTTCCCCCTATTCAAATTACTTGGAGGATAATATTTATTAGACTTTTGTTAGGAGGAAGAAAGGTCTTCCTAGATCTTTATCCCAACCTCATGCTAGAGTGAAGGATGAGAAGTCAACTAGAGCAAGGTCTGTTAGGAGGAAGAAAGATCTTCCTAGATATTTATCCCAACCTCATGCTAGAGTGAAGGATGAGAATCCAACTAGAGCAAGGTTTGGCATTGTATAACGAAGGGATCCTAGGTTTATCTCTTGATTATAGTTATTTTTGGTTACTTGGCTACAATTGCACCTCACTCTTTTTTCTCTTTTAAAGTAGTTTGATTTTTCCTATTGCTCATGGTACATGTTTTTTCTAACTTTTGGAAATGTTATTGTACAAGGGTTTGGGCCCTTTCAATCTCACTTATCAATATCAAAAATAGTAGAAGTTTTACATACTATTTCAAACTTAGAATTTGGATTTAGTTATAGAAGACAAAATAATTTTAATAAATTTTATAGTTATGACAAAATAAGTGTTAAGTGCAACTTTTCCTCAATTTATTTTCTTATAATTGTAATATGGCAATTTGTATACTCATGTCAATTTCCATTTAGTTTTAGCCTCATTTTGAGAAGACCGCTTAATATTATCACATCAAATAAATGTTGCAATCTTGTGTGAAGTTAGACCCCTTCCTCAATCTATCACATATCCCCATTTACCCACATTCTCACACATTTGACTCTAAATCCCATTCATTCCTACACATTTTCTCATACACTTTACATTTATTGTATATCCCCATATTTGGACATTTATTCCTTGCACCAAAATGATTGTTCCCTTAAACCTTAGTCAATCTTGTACATGTGGGTTCAATCCTTGCACATTCATATCTAACCCCAAAATTCAAAAATTTAAATTCGTATTTTGTCATCTCCTACTGATTTATTCATCCCTAAGATGACATGGTAAAAAATTTCTATGAATATTGATATGTAATTGTAAGTAAAGGCATTTAATGTGATTTCTTTTATCATTTATTAATCATTACAACATCCTTTGCATTGGTGACAAGAATCATTCCAAGAGTTCAATCAAAGCACTAAAATGAACAAAAGTTATTATCATCATTCTAAAGCATTTATACATCTAAAGATTGTTGTAATCTATCATTTCCATGATAATAAGTCCAATCCCTCCAAAAGTTTGACCTGGGAGAACTTCACTCTAGTGAATTGGTAACCTCTCCAAGGTATTTTTCAATATTGACAATCTTTAATAGTAGGTCCAAAGCAAAGTTTCAAGTGATGTAGGTTAGTTCAATGTGAGAGGTCAAATATGTGGCTATGTCAAATTCTTAGAGCAAGCCATTTCATTTTTTGTTGTTCTACTTCTAACACATATAAGAAGCTTTAATTTTGAGCTACAATTCAAAAAATATGATCAAAAGAATAAAAAAAAATTAACCATCAAAATTAATTAAGTGCATTTTTTGTTTTTTTATATTTTATCTTTTATTACATAACTTTTTCCCTCTTAATTAAAGTAATTAAACATATTATTTATAAAACGTGTTTTTATAAAGAATTCCATTTATTTCCATATAATAATTTTATAATTTAATAATATTATAATTAAATATAATAATAAAATAAATTATAATATTCCTAAAGAAGGGGAAGAATCCAAATGCCATCTTTTCTTTAATCTTGATCATTAAATCTTCTCTTCCACCTTCAACTTGAATTTGGTTAACCATATAAATACATTTTTATTATCTATAAGCAATTATCTCCTAATTTATAATTATCATTAGTTTTTAAATATAGAACGTCCCTACAATGTTTGTGGCATAGTTGTTTTTGGTTTATCGGCAAGGTATTGCCCTCTGTGCTAAATAGATTCTTGGGGCTCTTGAGGGGAATGAAACCTGAGAAATTATCATCAAGCATTATATTAGTCCAAGTGTGCTTTTGGATGGCCAATGTAGTGAGGAAGCCAATTTAAATTCAACGCATTTTTGTCATAAAAAGCATTTGAAAAGCCTAGGAAGCTTAGAAGCCTTGGCTTTTCTAGGTAAGAAATTATTTTTGTAATGGTCTTTCAATCAATTAACAATCTATTGGTGGCCTCATGTTATGTCTTGTTAAGATTACCTACTAGCCAAAGTGCCATGGATCCATGCCTTAAATATTTTCAAACATGGCATTCACATTCTACTAGATCTCATTCATAGAGCCACCAAGAATTTCCTTTCTTGTCCAAAGATTGAAATAAAATGCAAGTTGTCTAACCAAGATTAGGAGATTTGTTAGGTTGTTTTTAATGCTACTCCTCCCCAAATTATTCACAAAATTGGAGTCAAATCATTCAAGCCATGGTAGAAGGATTGGGAATGGTATACTCATATATCATTTCAAAATTATAAGCCTCAAATATTTGTGATTTTCTCATCTTCCTATGGTTGGTAAATTGAACCATTATTGGCAGCTTTCATCTTCTCTTGCTAGTTGGCATCTCAAATTCCAGGTTATCCAGTCATCTATTCTTCCATCTAAATTGGCCCATTTCACCTAGGGTATTCTTTATCTACTTGGTTATTTCTTAACACATTCAAGAGTTCCTAATTCCCATTGTCCATTTTCTGGACAACTAAACACTCAAACATCTTTTTTTTCTGATTTAGCACTAGAGCTTGAGAAGGTTGGAATCATATTCATGATTTCTTCTAACCTTCTACTCCTTTTTTTTGGCATATGATTTTTTTGGTGGACTAACCTTATCTCTCTTTCAAGTACACCCAAATTTGGCATGCTTTCGAAGTGGAGATTCTCCTTAGCATTTGGAAAGATAAAAATGCTACTACTTTTCAAACTGTTCTACTAATGTTCATTTATCTCTATACAAAAAAGCTATGATTCACTCTAATGTGTTTATGTAGATTTAGGTGCAAGCTAAAAAAATTGTATTCTCAAAGTCTCACCTCACTTCTCTTCTTGTCAAGGACATCGGTGAGGTGACAATTAATTTGCCAAAAAATATTGCCATTTCCAATCTTATGGCTCAACCCTTGGAAAATAGAGATAAGGCCACCCATAGTTGATCATAGTCCTCATATCCACCCTTTGCCTCATCTCATGGGCATGATGCTCCTAATTTCCTAGACTAGCAAGGTTCCCTGATTAAAGTTGGTCATTTCTTTGATGTGTGCTCGACAACCTTCAAATGATGCTCCTAAGGATAAGTTTGTGCTAATTAGTTGTGAGTTGATTGATGATAATCTTATTCCTAATAATATTTGGGGAAACCTGAAGATTAAATCCCCCTCTTAGAATTGTCTTAACTACTTAATTTTTTATATATTATGTTCAAACTTGATCCTTTGAATTATTGCATTTTATGTAGACTTGATCCCATTTAAACTTTATGATGTGTGTTTTTACCATCCACTTATTTTTTAATAATATATTATTATCTTCTTTATTAATTTTTTATTTTAAATCACTTATTCATCAAAAATATAAAACTTAAACTTATTAACTCCTTATATAGGCATGCAATTGCTCATATGAACTCAGAACACATAAATTTTATGAAACAATTCTCAATTTTTAAATGACTTTTCAAATCAAATCTTTTGTCAAGCTTCAAAATGATTGAAGTTTTTTAACATAATTTATGTAGCATTAGCAAGATGAGACAAGTGATTAGATAGGATAAGTCTTATTATTTGTTTTAAAGTACTATTTCTATCAAAATTCTCCATACTCGGTTTCATTAATTTATTTCAAGCTTAAACTTATTGTGGCCTCTAATATAAAACCCTTGCAACTTAAATTTGTTTGAGCTGATTTCATTTTCTATTTTCATTTTTTCCAGTACTCACCACACTCTCTTACTAAAAGTATAAATTCCGTGATTTATTTTTCAGTTCTCAGCCCTGGCTTCCCCCTGCATACATCATTTCTTATTCATGGGCAACATTCAGTATTATACATAACGTCAGATTACTTGAAAACCTTCAATGAGATGGCTGAATGGAAACAGAAATAAGGATACCTAAAACCCAAAACAGGCAAGAATTCAAAATGTGTTTTCAGTGCTTATGAATAAAACCAGTGAATTCCTATGCCATGATGTCTCATCAATCCTAACCATGGACTGCAGAGTATAAAATTTAAAACAAATGGAAACCCCTACAAAACCATTAGCCGTGAAGTATTTAGAAGTCTTAATTACCTTTTTTTATCTGATTGATTTGTAGTCGAAGGAAGAAATTCATCTCCTCAAACATTGACATTTCAATCTCATTACGATATTTTTCTTACTGCTCTAATGATTTAACAGAAAAAAATTCAGTTGACATTTGCATAACTCGGCCATCTCCAAACAAAAGAAATGCCTCAAATCTCCACAAACTCAAGTATAAAGAAAATAAAATAAAAATTATATTTAAAAAATGCATGAAATCTGCCAAACGGCTGTAGTGTAATACTTAATAGAGTACACCAACATTAAGAAAACCCCAGTTCAAATCACCTTTGCTTCAGAAAGGCAACCAACAAGCAGGCACTGTGCCAAGTGTCCAGTGAAACATCCATGAAGTATGAAGATATTACCTTAAACCTCCTCGGCAAGCGTACATACATATAATGAATTGACAAGAGAACATTATAAAATGTTTTTTTCCCAATCAAAATTTATCTATACAAGATCATTTAAATTAAACATTCATAAGAAATGAGAAATGAATTATTGTGAACTGCTACTCATGAAATATAGATCAATGAGTTGGACTCAAAAACAGTATGATAAATTAAACAAACTACTTTTGAATTAGTTATTAACTCTGATAAAATTGTATTTTGAAGCCCCCAACATAGGCAAAATATTCATTGGTTACATAATTTTCTAACAGCGTGAAATTATATTTTGATTGTTCATAATTATGTTAAATTTTAGTTCTTAAATCAGTCTCCATAATTCTGATTCTATTTATTTTTTAAAAATTTAAGGACTTGCAACCAAAACCCACCTTTCTTTCCAAGGTCAAAATAGAAAGGATTTCAACAGATAGAAGCGGTAAACACGTAGGGACTAAAGATAAAATATACAAGACAAAGGTTGTCTATAATTCTAAAATCTATTGCATCTACATCTGTAAAACAAAATAGACCCTCTACTATTTGCCTACAATTACACATACTGGAAAAAAATGCATCCATACAAGTGCATACTGCAAATAAAAGAAAGATGGAAACAATAGTGGAAATTCACAAGCTTGTGAACAAGGCCAAATTGGACTAGAATATCATGATATGTCACCAAAGGAATTGAACTCATTTGCTTCTGATAGAGCTTCACTCTATGCTCCCATCATTAATGGTCGCATCAGTAGAAAAACAGAACAAACCTCCAGTCAAAATCAAAACATGGCCAATGCAAGGTTGCTCAACATGTCTCCAAAGCATGAAAGCAGTGCAGCTCCCAGAAATTCTAGTTTAGCAAGTTCTTAAGTATGTGTTTCAAGGGACAACAAAACCCAAAAAGCCTCGTTAAAAGAGTTACTAAAGCTATGACCAAGGGCATAATGTGTGTGAAAAACTTTGGAAAGAACACAAAATGCAGAGAAATCCCCCTTCAAAAACATGAGTGCAAAAAATTTATCGGTTCTGGATACAAGGCAACGAAGATACAAAGATCAAGGCAAGAGGCCAAGATCATTCATTACCTTCTCTCCTAATGAACAGGCTCCAGAGGAACTCTGATTTTGTAGAAACCCTACAATAGCCAGTGTTTTGGTGAGGCAAAACACTAGACACCAAAGCTCTCTGTCTTAAACATTACAGATACCTCCTGGTGTAATGCATCCTTGTGAACTAAAAATGTTTAAAATCTAAGCATTAGAGTGGATTGTTAAAAATGAAAATATAAAGAAAATATAACACTGGTCAGAATCAATGAAGAATGTAGTGAATGGTCTCAGAAAGCCCCTTGCCATCATAACTAAGATTATTATCATTCATTCAGTTAGCATAACTGTCTTGTAATTATATGCAAGGAGATCTACTCCTTGCTGTTTACCAAGATGAATCTCAACCCTGCTACTCAATCGTATTGAGATATATAGATACAGAAAGTGTCACACTGGTCGGACTTGCTCAACAAATACATATTAGTTACCCTTCAGTTTTGACAAGCTCAAATCTAATTACCAATTGTTTGGTGATTCTTAAAAATGAAATAGGTTTGTAATTAAAATATAACATAGAAAACTGCTCAAAGGATGAACATGACCCCCATAACATAGATTAACTGCAGTAAAATCTAAGAATGAGCCTCGAGGATCAAACCAAGAGTGATAAAAATTCTCTTTGGTAGAACACTTATAATTGCATGTAAAATAAGATCTCAGAATCCCAATGTCAACGAACACACCTTGCAATTAGATAAAACACAAAGACAATTTATAAGATGCACATATAATCCATTGATGAACTTGCTTTTCAGCCTCAACAAGTAGAATAAGATATCAAAATCCCAATGTCAGCGAACACACCTTGCAATTAGACAACACACAAAGACATGATCTATGAGATGCACAGTGGAATCCAACAATAGAATTGCCTTTCAGCCTCAACTTTAAGGGCAAGCGCAACCGTCTAGAGAATATATTACTATTTACATACCTTGCACAACAAAGGCAAGATATTTAAGCTTGAAATGAAAGTTTTAACATGCTCTAAACTTATTGAACTCTTTCATGAGTTCAATACAATATGTCATAGCAAATACTAGATTCATGGGGCATCCTATATACTAGTAACTAAGAACTACATCTTCAGTGGAACTAAGATTTACTGATGCTTGGCCCATGATCCTGAAGTACATTGGCTCGGCAGTATGGACACTCCCCACAGATCTTGAGCCATGGAGTCAAACAAACAGGGTGAAACCTGTGACGACATGCAAGTCGTATCAATTGTTCACCAGGCAAAAAATGTTCTAAGCACACAGGACAATCTTCCTGTTCTAAAGATGATTTTGCTTCTTTGGATTCTTTGCTCCCAGCTGTTGACCTTGGCTCAAATAATTCTCTTTGCAAATTACTAATGCCCTTCTGATTAAGCCCTTGAGGCTTAGGTTCACGTGGAACATAAATTTCTACTTCCAGATCTTCCTCATACAGTCTATTTCTGGATACAAGCCTGTTCCAGTCAGCTTCAGTGAGCCCATCATCACTTAAAATTGGATCTTCACTTAAATAATATCGTAATTCTGTAGCAGTTGAAGCTGTGATATTGTGCCTGGGACACACACATCAGACATTGAAAATTGTTGAAAGTTATTGATACCTCCAAAACTACTACTACATGGCTCTATGTCCAATAGAATTATGATGCATAAATCCTCACCATAACTTAGGAAACAAAACCATGGCATACCTGTTGCTTACAAGAGACGCGGCCCTAAATCTCTGATAAAGGCGCTCCCTTGCCTGCATAATTTCTCCACGAAGGCTGTTATTTTCAGCAGCTTGCTCATAAAAGGTACCCATAAGTCTGTTTCGAACATGGGTGGACTCATCATTGTGCATAGAACTGGTAGAGGTATGTTCGGAAAATTGACTTTGATCATCCTTCATTTAAAAAGAAAAAGGGATTGTCAGCAGTCCAACCTATTGACCATTGAAAGAAGGCCTTAATTTCTTTTCTCGCTCAAAAAAAATCCAGTTAACAATGAAAGAGACCAAATTTGCAAACAGCAGTGACCTTAGAAAAGTTATTAACATTGAAAAGATTTAAAGATATGAACAATAAGCACAGCATAACTAGTTCACTAACTGCATTGCAAACTAGGATAGAAGACAATGCTAGTAACACCAAAGGAAGAGAGTTGTGCAAGACTTTTGATATACTGAACATTATAAAATAAAAAGGAAGTACTCTTGTACACCGTTCTACTAGTGAGGTGCAAAACCAACGCTACCATCTACATGTAAAACATTAAGAGTGCACTCCAACAATTATTTGTAATGCACTGGGACAAGGTCCTAACACTAAATCATAGAAATAATTTCAAAAACAACTTATTCAGGCTGCATTTTAGTCCAATACTTAGATCAATTTAGGTAGATCTACACAACAATGGGAAATTAATCATATTGCAAGATGGAACATATAATTCAGTCAACCCAATTTTTTCTTCTTCTTCGTCAGAAATCAACATCCAGCCTCTATCTGCTTTATTCAACTTTTCATTTTCTCTGTATTCCAACATAGGATAACAGCAAGGGAAAATCTAAACATTTAAAAAAAAAAAACTGGCAGCATAAAATATTGGGAAATTTTTCTATCTGTAGGATAAGAGATATATGATAATATATAATATATTTGCGTACTAGAAACAGAAAATTGGCCAGATATAGCAAATTGATGAAATGTGATAGAAACAGGGGATGGAAAGGTTTCCTCACTAGAAAAAATAGGATTTTTGTAATAGTTTCCAGATACTTCAATTTTTGTAGTTGCTATGGTCAACTAGATTAAATCTATCAATCTAATTCAGAAAACAATACATGTGATATCGAGTTTAAAAGTTGCAAGTACTAGAAACAGAAAATTGGCCAGATATAGCAAATTGACGTAATGTGACAGAAACAGGGGATGGAAAGATTTCCCCACTACAAAAAATAGGATTTTTGTAATTGTTTCCAGATACTTCAATTTTTGTAGTTGTTATGGTCAATTAGAGATTAAATCTATCTATCTAATTCAGAAAACAATACATGTGATATCAAGTTTAAAAGTTACAAATAAATTGTCTATGTGATCGAATTTATCAGTCCAGTGATATAATGAACATGTAAATTATTTATATGATCAATGATACATCATACTGCATGATTAAAAAAATCATAAATCTTCTTATGTCAAATGATGAAAAAAGTTATCTGTTATATGTATAAAAATTGAACGCTTAAAAATTATAGTATACACAAAAATGGGAAAAGGATTTGACTTTTTTGGCACTCCTAAAATATTCTCTGAAACAGAAAACAGGAAATGTGAAGATAGGCAGCCAGTTAAGTCTCTCTAGGTTTCTGGTGATCAATTATAAATTGATAGATTTTATAGAATAAATATGTAAACTTTGAAGAACGTCATAAATTTAGGTGAGTTTGCCAAAAAAAAGAAATTAAATTTTAAATATAGATGAATACAATTTTTGACAAAATAAAGTTTGGCCCATTAACAAAGATAATTAGATCATGGATTTTTCATGACGAGCAACATACCCCTTCAGGGACTTGCTGAAGAGAATTTCTCAAGCGCAGTGACCGATGGCAGTAATAGTGGTGGTAATTGGGATCATAGTGATTACTACGACGATGATAATGTGTGCTGGAGCTGCTGGACCTTAACCGCCTAGAAGCTGCCTCAGGAAGCTGCAATTCAGGGCTTCGACCCATACGAGACCGGCGCTGATATAAAAGCTCAGATGCACTTGTCATTGTCTCCTCAGCCCCTGAAGATGAGGATGAATCACAACGAAAAAACACTCTACCCCCACCTCGCCTCACAGGCCCTAATATCAGAGCAAAATTCAATTATAAAAGTTACCTTCTCTGCCCCTTCACCTCAGAAACGTATATCACAATAAATAATTTAAAAACCAAATGAGAATTCAGCTGTGGAAATGAACCCTACAATCTCAATATATCAAAACAACGAAAAAAATACATGAATACAATGCAGAACATGTTGCCTGAAAACAAAATAATCTCCACAAATTACACTAGGATTGAAGCACCAATGCAAACAGTACCCTCCCACCTCAATGCAGCAAAACAAGAAAAATGATGAGTTCAATTACCGGCAATGCCACCTCTCCACCACAAACCCCGAATCACAACAAATCTTTCAAGTCCAATGCAAACCCTGATATTCAAACCCTAATATCCATTTACTCAGAAATGTAGATTCCTTAATTCAAACTCGCATATGCAGTAATTGGGAATTCTGTAGCTCTTTTTAGAAGCAAAAGCTTGGATATTATGTTTCAGGTTCAATCTCCCTCAAATCTAAATTTCAGCTATGGAAATGGCGCCCCTAGTCTCAATAGAACATATCATACAATAAAACCTAGCGACCAAACTCACTAACAAGGGATAATTCAATCAAGAAAACAATCACAAAGAAATTAGATCCCGGGGTTCAAAAGCCACTAAATGCTAAAAAGATAAAACCCCTAAAACAGAAGAAACATATAAATGAGCCCTCCCACCTCAATAGGTTGAAAGAAAAAAGGCAGAACTCAATGCCAAGGATTGAAGGCTATAATTTCGTGATGAAATCAGGTACAGGGTTCGAACCCACAAAATAATTAAAAAAGCAATGCAAATGACGCCTCTCGTCTCAACACCATAAAACCAACAATTAAATCCAAAAAGAAAAATCCAATGCCAAGAAGAACCCAAACGCCCAAGGCAATAAAACCTTTGAAGAAAATTGGCCTTGGATTCCAAACACACCATATACTTAAAAAACGAATGCAAACTTCAACTATCCGCAGACCCCTTCCACCTCAGTAAAATCAATCAATGCATAATTCAATGCAAATTCGAAAGTAATTACCCAAGGCAATAAGAAATCAAAGGGAATAAATCGAAATCAGGCCCTGGGTTCAAATCCCACTACTAACCTTACCTCTCCATGGATTGCTATGCTCTCTTCGTTGTCTATTTATCTGGCGTGTTCTGTGGGGCGAAGGCGCAGAGCTACTGGCAGCCTCCCACCCACTGGCATGAGAAGACCCACAGGTATCCGAATCGGAGGAGGAACCTTCCTGCGCTTGCGGGTCAAAATGAAAACTCCCATTCCAGTGCTGCCGAAACTTCCAGTGCTGAGAAGCCATTTCAATCACAATTATAATTGGAATTTTCTTGGCCCGATCCTTAAACCTTGGTTATCTGTTTGTGCCTGCAATTTCAAACCCTGGTGCAGATGCAGGGTTTGGATTTTCACTTGGAAACGCGCTTGGGATCCTTCGTAGGTGCTTCTGATTATGTTAATTGAAGAAAAAGGATATGGATATTTGGATTTAGCTCGTTAGGTGGGATTGCAATTTCAATGGTGTTGATTGAGACGAGGAGAGTCAAAATATTCGATAGATTTTAGCTAATTCCCCTCCCTACGGTGGCTTTCAACGATATTCCAATGTGATTGAAGAAGCTTCCAAGAATTATTTAGGCTTTTTTTTTTGTCAATAAACCAATGGAAGGAAATAAAACATTCTTTCATATTAACAAAAAAAGTGGTATTTGTGAAGTTGAATTATTTGTGAAGTTGAATTATTTAGGCTTTTTTTTTTGTCAATAAACCAATGGAAGGAAATAAAACATTCTTTCATATTAACAAAAAAAGTGGTATTTGTGAAGTTGAATTATTTGTGAAGTTCAATGAAATTCAAAGAGTTTATTAGGGATCAGATTTTGCCACTTGTAAGATCAATGATGTTTTAAGGGATGAAGTCAAGATTATATTTTAGGTGGCTTTCACAAAATGGATACCTCTCAATCCTAGATTCTTAATCAAAAGAGGTCAATTGAGGAGGAGAAAATAATAATAAATGTGTAATTTGATGTTGACAAAAATAGATGAAATTCATTGTGCCAAATGATTGAAGCCTAAATTATGATTTTGGAATTATGATGAGCATACATATATGTGTGAAAAATGTATTTGTTTGTGATTTAAGGTGGATTGTACACTGTAGAAGTGATCTCTACACTTTGCAAATCTTAACCTAATGCACAAATGTGAGCCCTCTACCTAGAAGTCCTTATTTTTGCACATCATTACATGGGTCAAATTTTGGAGTTCGATGATCACTAACACCACTCAAAATTTTATTATGACATAAAATTACTACCAATTGTGATATTTGGGCATTCCCCTTGGTTTGCTCAACTCATTCACATGTATGCTTTAGTCGTTTGTTTTTCCACTTCTTCCTTAGTCATTTTGCCCTTTTAAATTCTTGTTTCACTTACTTTAGAGAAATTATTAATCCTCCACAATAATGGTAGCAAAATCAACATAATAATTGTATATGCATAAAATTGGTCATGTCTGATTAATCTTGGCATTTAATTAAATATTTATTATTTAATTAATTTCTCTAAAGTCGTCTACATATGATTAAATTTAATTAATTTAATTATATTGTTCATCCAATTTATTCTTCTATCATGATTAAATAAATCGATTTTTATTTAATTATTTCACATTCATATGTCCACTTGATTAATTAAATAAATACACTTTATTTATTAATTATCACTTTTTGAATTTAATTAAGTCTTTTTTATTTAATTAAATTTAAATATTTTCAAATCTTTCTTCTAATTAATTAAATATCTTATTTAATTAATTTCATTTACATACCATTTCTTAAAAAGTTTAATTAAATATCTTTATTTAATTGATTATCTTCCATATCTTTTCAAAATCATAATTAAATATTTTATTTAATTATGAAATCTTCCATTATTCTTCAAATCTAGGGTAAATATTCTATTTTAAGAAAAATCTCCATGTCATCCATAAATAAATAATTGAATTTAATAATTCATTATTTATCTTCTTCAAAATATTTCCATAATCTCACAAAAAGATGATTTTTTACAATTCATCTTTATTATCTTATCTTACCTCTTTTACAGAAAAGAAAACAAAATCTTGCTTTCTATTTTCTTTTGTTTTTCTTCAGTCTTATCCATCCTCAACTATTTGATTTTCCAAGAATTTTCACAATCATTGATCATATCAGTCAATCAAAAGCTTTTGAAAAACTCTATAAATAGCACTGCCAATCCAAGCAATGGTTACAACACACAACAGATGAATTAGAGATTAATTGCATTCTAGCATTACCATTATAGTTTTATTATTCATAGCATCATCATAATATTTCATTTTAGCAATCATGTTTAGCATTAGAGTAATAATGTCTTAGCATTACATGCATTTCATATTCAATCTTGTTCTCTACGAAGACTGTTCATTGAGCCTAGCATATAATTTGAGAGTCAGCTGGAATCAATGAAAATACTGGAGATAGAGGACGATAGGACAACATCGATAACAGGATACTGAGTTTGCAATCTTTATTATTTTAATATTCTATTTTTGATATAATGTCTTATTGGTGTGTTTGATTCATTTGTTTTTACATATATAACATGCACAAAATCGACCACACATTTCTGGCACCCATCGTGGGGCCTTGCCCCATTTTTAATATTTATCTACAGGTTTTCTGACAGGATTTTGCATTCTGGAATTCAAATTTTTGGCAAAAATTTTCGTTTTAGCACATACGAGGATTTATGAAGTGCATACACGTGTTTCTACAGAGGATCCGTAATTTATTTCAGTGCTTTTGCAGGTACTTCGAGCCATCTAGGAATTGTTTCGGTGCATATACGCAATAGAATGGCGCATTTACCCAGCTCAATTTATTAAATATTCGTGAAAAACAAAAACAAAAAAAAAAATTAGTTACATTCTGTTTTAGCACATTTAGGAGTTTTTGTAGCGCATTTGGGATTTTTTGTAGCACATTTAGCATTTCTTTTGGCGCATTAACTTGTTATTATTGCGCATATAGGTGATCTTTTAGCGCATATAGGTTGTAACTAAATAGGTTTCTGAGTCTGACGCCTTCCGTAGATAGAACCTTTTTTCTGGCTTAAAAAGAACCAATCTAGGATAGTCACAGCTGGTTTTAAAAAGAAGCAACCCTAGGATAGACATGGATTAAAATGAAGCAATCTAGGATAGTCACCACACACTGATTTTGCGGTTAAAAAGAATCCCATGTTTTTTGTGAAGCAACATCTTCACATAGTTTAGATCATTGTAATTTGGGTTTAAAAAAGAACAGTGTCTACTGTGTTTGTGGCAATATGTCTATGCTCTCCCCTTAACTGGGTGACCAAAATACTAGACTTGCCTTTTACATTCATGCAATTTTACTGCTTTATTACATCCTGTAGAGGGCCTGCTCTTGTGGGAAAAAGTACTCACCCAAGAGGGACAACTCAAGTGGGTTCAAGCCAAAGCCAAGCTATTCCGCCCCACTATAAAATTTAAAGCAAATCAAGGGAAATCCTCTTTTGCCGATAGTGTGCAAGATAACCATCCCCAAAGCCTTTGTTCTAAAGGTTGGGAGGTCTCCTAAGGGAGTTTATTATTGTCGCACCGAATGGAAACCCTTACTATGAACCTAGTGTAGTATCTAGCCGAAGTCGGTTTCTGAACATCATAATAATCAGAGTGCAGGGGGAGGGAAGAATCTCCCCCAAGATACTCACCATATAACTGCCAAGGACCGTTTGCTCAGGGGATCGGTATCCACTTCTGTCACTCTGAGTACACACCTAGAAAAGACAAAAGCATAGGCACCCCTTTGGGGGTGACACGGCTGTGTGAGTCAACGCAATTCTAAGATGTGGGTTGTTGATTATTATGATGACCTACTTGAGTACTAAGAGTGAGTCTATTTGAACTATCTGTCATGTGTAAAACCTGTGAAAACACTTTTTGAAAAACATTTTTGAAGTATACACTTGATGTTGAGTATAGGACTTAAAAACAAATGTTTTCAGAGTGTTTGTTGTGTTTTCAATCACACTAATTCAGATAAAAGATCATCTGAAATGAACATGTCAAATTTTAGCTAAAACTGCTCACAAAAGGTTCGAAAAAGTTACCTTGGAAAAATTGTTTTAGCGCATATAGGGTATATTCTAGCACATAGGAGGTCTGTTCTAGCGCATTCACTGGATAATTCAGTGCTTTTAGGGTTTTTTCTAGCGCATTGAGTCTTTTAGCGCATACGCTGGCTATTCTAAAAACAAAACTTTTCTGTCATTGTCATAACATTTTTCCTGCAGCGCATACAGGATACAAAGTAGCGCATCTGGGCATATTGAAGCGCATTTGACCATTTCCCTGGCGCATATCCTTGTTTATGAAGCGCATATAGGAAACAGAAAAGCACATCTGACATTTTTCTCGAATCATTGTTTTTCACAAATCTGAGTTTATAGCATTCTCGGTCCGGTAACATATCAACATTTTGTCTCATGCTTAGGGAGTGGAAATCTACCAAGTTTTTCAAGAAGTCAATTCCCAATAGAATCAAGAAACCCAAGAATCCTCTAGGTTACAAGAAAACCTTACAACGAAGGAAGTTTCTATACAAGAGTCGAAACTTCTTGCTCCATTATCGCAAATTTCTCCATAGGTACGAAGATTTTGTTAGAGGATTTACTGACAAATACGTTGTAGGCCCTCTAGATTTGTGAGCCTATTTTCAAAGAAGAGTCCTCTCACAATGACACAATCACAGTCAGCCTCTTGATTTCAACTATATACCACAACCTTCTATCGAATATTCGACACGTCCTAGTCAAATACTTCAGTGAGTTAAAATAGGCTATTTGATATATTGATCATTCTTCGAAAACAAGGATCAAATCCTACAAGTGCACCTTTCATCACAAACTTCTAAATTCTCGGTTCAACTTCTCTCAATAGGATTCTGACATCCTTTATCATTGGAAGCCACAACCACGAATTAGGAATATAGTTTTGATCATATCATAAGATTTTCATCTTATTAGATTAAAACATCATCATTGACTGCACTCATCAAACTATGATCTAAGTTTAGGAGAACATCTTGAAATCATATGCCTATTTTTACACGATCATAATACAATAAATTGAAGGAAGATATTCAACAAGAAGATCATACCTCAACAACTCAAAAGGAAAGTGAAAATAGTGATCCCCTTTATAGTGAGTCGAAATCCCCTTTTTGAAGACAACATGGCTGAAGGAGCAAAAGATTCGTTTACTTCCGACAGTGATCTGAGAAAAACCCTTGAGGATAGTGATGATGAACAAGAAGAAGAGCGTCACCTTAGAGAAGCCGAACAAGATCCTAAATTTCTCAAAGTAGTAGAAAATATCTTAGCACGTGACAAAAAAAAATATTTCCTATATTTGGCTGACAAAGGATCTAAATTGCCTCGACTTTAATACTGAGAACATAAAGAGTAATCCTGATGAAACACCCTTATCTGATCTTAGTGCCTTAACTCAACATGTTAAAACATTAGAAGGACAAATTAAAGATCTACAAGGGGGAGCCACAACAAAGACATACGCTCTTGATGATATATGTCCATATCCCTTTGATCGACATCTCAACATGATCCCATTTCCTAAGCATCGAGAAATCCCAAAGTTTGATCGTTATAATGGGAAATCGGATCCAATTGACCATATTAGGGACTTTCAAAACATGACTTTAGAATTCACTCATGAGGATACATACTTAATGTGTTTGTTTCCACGAAGTCTTGGGGGACAATCTATGGAATGGTTATCAAAAATCACACCACCTGTCAAAACATTTGAGGAATTGATCAACGAGTTCATCTCATAATATTCCTATAACATACAACACCAAATAACCATGATTGATCTATGCAAGGCTAAGCAAAAACCTGGTGAACTGTTCATCACATTTCTTCAGAGATGGAGAAGATTGTTTGCTAGATATCCCTGTCATGTTCCTGAAAAGGAAAAGATCACTACATTTATAAACAGCTTGGATCAAGAGATGAGTTATCATCTAAATCTTCATTGTCCTCCCTCTTTTCAGAAAATGATTGAAAATGCAATCACAATTCAAAGTGCATTGGTCCAGAGGGGGATAATCAAACTTGATAAAGACAATCCTAACTCCTCAAATCACCACAATGAAAAATCTAGGTTTTGGACTAGCAACAAGAATGTGGTGAATGATGGTGATGTAGATGCACATCATGTCTCCCCTAAGCCAATTGTTCTTAGTATTCCTCGCAACAACAACTATAACAATGTCAACTTGGTTACGAATCAAGGAAACGATCCTCCTCCTCCAAGGAATAACCAAAATCCAACTTTTGTTCCAAATCAAAGTAATACCAACAACCAAGGGTATCGTGGAAACAACAATGCCTTAGGAAATACATCAAACACGAATCCACAACGATCTTCATTTTTTTCCAACAGAAGAACTTTTACTCTGTTAGGGCAATCTCTAGAATCTGCTCTTAAAGACTTGATGGCAAAGAATGTTATTACCCTACCGCCTCAACGTAACTTCGAACCTAGTGTGAAGCTGCCATCGTGGAATGATACGTACTATTGTGAATATCATAGATGTAAAGGCCATCGTATGAATAATTTCCAAGCTTGAAGAATGCTATTCAAGATTTAATCGACAAAGAAATTGTCACAATAGAAGGGAACCAACAATCAAATGAAGACCACCAAGCATTTTGAAATCCTTTTCCCAACTATCAAAAGGGTGAGTCTTCTGGGAAAAATGTGAATCATATTGATGAGCATATAATCAATCATATCTACATTGATGACGAGCGGGTTAGTGTTATAAAAGTCAAAGAGAAAGCGAAATATGGAGAAGTTAACGTAACAAGGGAACAAGCTAAAGTTGTCCTAAAAGGTGCTCCTTCAAAATCCATTGTGCCACCGCCTCAACATCAATATGATTTAATCAATCAACTTGGAAAAACTTCCGCTTAGATCTCTATTTTGGAACTTCTAAAAATTTACCCAGCACATAAGGAAATTCTAGACAAAGCCCTCATTGAAACAACTGTATCTGATGATCTAAATGTGGATCAATTTCAAGTCATGGTGGGACATTTTCCCTCACCCACGTGCCTTTCATTTTCTAAAAAAGATGATGTTTCCATGACACATCCCCATAATTCATCATTATACTTAGAATTCATGGTCCACAAGTTTCATGTTAGATGAGTTCTAATAGATGGAGGTGCTGGTTTGAACATATGTACCATGAAATTAATTCAAGCTTTAGGATTTTCTAAGGATTCCATTGATCCTAGAAGAAAGATTACTATTAAAGCCTATGATGATGAGGAAAGAGCATCCAAAGGTTTAATCATGTTACCAATCAAAGTGGGGCCGGTTATCAAAAATACTTTTTGTCAAGTGTTAGATTGTGATCTCGCATACAACATCTTGTTGGGTCGTCCTTGGATCTAGGAAATGCAAGTTGTCCTATCCACATATCATCAGTGTCTTAAGTTTCCTTATGATGGTCAAGAGATCACGATAACAGCTAACAATTCAAAAATTCAAACTTGTGCCAACATCAAAGCTAGTCAAGATACTTTGGTTCCCAATAATCGAGAAGCTCCTGCTAATACTTCTCTCAAAGTTGATACGCAAATCAGTTAGTTAACCAAAAGCTTTGACAAGCAATTACGGTTCAAGGACAATGGAGTAGGAGAATATTCTCTCTGTCTGGCTAATCTTCCTACGTCGCCTCGGTCACATGGACAACCTTCTATCACACAACATCAGATATATGTAGCATTAACATCAACGCAACCACCAACAAGGCCAAATACAAAGTTTAATGGACGTTTTATCAAAGAAAAATTCCCCATGGACGATCTTGAGGATAGAGATATTCTAAGTTGGCTCTATAAAGATGAAGATGAAACAGTTCTCAATATCAAGTTACCAACTGATAAATATGGTAAGGGATATTCAGTCATGCAAAAGATGGGCTATGAGGGTAATGGTCCTATCAGAAAAAGAAAAGGAGTAGTTGAGCCTATTGATCCTCCAGGACTTGCTGCAAAAGATAAAACAGGACTAGGCTATGATACTAGCTTGAAAGAAACAACATCCAAACAATTGAATGATAATGTACTCACATTGCAAGAAAGTTCTGATCCAAGGGAAGCATGCTTAACAGCAATTCAAAATTTCATCGATAATAACTCTGACATAGACTCTGGAGAATACGAATGGGATACCAACCATAATGATGAATTCTGGAGGGATAAACAGGTTGATGTGACACACAATTATATGCCTACTCTAATCAAAGGAGAAGGGTCAGGGACAAAACCACAAGAATCTAAACTACAGCGCAACTATGATTCTAGTGATACTAAGTCAGATTTAATCGAACAAGACTATCGTGAGGATAGTACAATCATTGATCTACCTCATACCTCGGATCCTATAGACACCTCTGTTATGACCATAACCATAGCTGATTTCACGCAACCTAATGACCCGCTACCACTAATACATCTCGATCTCATTGACTGGGATCTATCTGAACCTCTTGATATACCTATGTTTCCAATTGATGAATCTATCGTAAACTTCCTTTCTGCAGATGATGTAAATGATTGTTCCACTGGAAATTTTTGGCATGAGATCCTTAGTCAGGAGAGTGTCAAGTTTCCTAGCTGCAAAAATAAAAATCAAAAAGAAAGATCTAATGGTGAAAACCAAAATCTGGCAGTGTTAGATCAAACAAAAGATAAAACAAAGAGCGTATCAGATGGTGAAAACCTTTTTAAGGCACCAGATGATGGGATGCTTGACACTCTCCCGGAGCACTATCATGAGCGATCACCTATCTTGATTGAGCCTACAAAAGTAGTTAATCTTGAAACTACAGAGAAACCGAGATTTTACAATTAGTTGCATCAATGATAGATAAAGAAGTACCTGAGTTCATGGAATTTCTCATAACAAATCAAGTCAACTTTGCTTGGTCTTATGCAGACATGCTAGGTCTTGATCTTGATCTTATAATGCATCACTTGTCCATTAAACCAGGAGTAAAACCTATGAAAAAAAAACTTAGAAAGATGCATCCTCATGTTGCACTACTAGTTAAAGAGGAACTTAAGAAACTCCTCGATGTGGGATTTATAAGATCAATTGACTATGCAGAATGGATCTCCAACATTGTTCTTGTATCCAAACCTGAAAAAAGTGTTAGAGTGTGCACATATTTCAGAGATCTTAATAAGGCATGTCCTAAGGATGATTTTCCTCTTCCAAGCATTGATACTATAGTTGATCTGACAGCTGGCCATTCCATGTATTCACTAATGGATGGTTTTTCTGGTTATAACCAAATCAAGATTGCACCTGAAGACCAAGACAAAACAACTTTCACATGTCCCTGGGGGACTTACTATTGGAACGCCATGCCATTCAATTTAAAGAATGTTGGGGCTACATATCAAAGAGCTATGACTACAATTTTTCATGACATGATGCACACATTCATGGAAGATTATGTTGATGACATACTGGAAAAATCATACACAAGAGAAGGACATCTCAAGATATTATCCAAAATATTTGCAAGGTTGGAAAAGTTCAAAGTTCGCCTCAACCCTAAGAAATGTGTTTTCGGAGTCACATCTAGAAAACTCTTGGGATATATAGTTTCAACAAAAGGAATTGAAGTAGATCCTGCCAAGGTACAAGCAATCATGGAAATGCCTCCACCAAGGAATATTAGTCAGTTGAGATCCCTACAGGGATGACTCCAATCTATATGAAGATTCATTGCACAACTAGCAAATAAATGTCTACCTTTCACATATCTACTACACAAGAATGTTCCTTTCAAATGGGATGATAAGTGTGAAATGGCTTTTCAACAAATCAAGCAATACTTAATGAATCCACCAGTTCTAGTACCGCCAAATCCAGACAAACCACTCATCTTATACATTTTTTCCACATAGATATCTTTGGGGGCGTTGTTAGCACAAGAAGACTCTATAGGAAAAGAACATGCAATCTATTATATCAGTTGAACATTAACAGGTCATGAACTCAACTACACTTTCATCGAGAAGGTTTGCCTAGCAGTGGTCTTTGCCTCACAAAAGTTTCAACACTACATGTTAACTCATACAATCAATCTTGTTGCAAAGATTGATCCACTCAAATATCTGTTAAGCAAGGCTGCATTGATAGGAAGGTTAGCAAAATGGGTCATGATCTTAAGCGAGTTCGATATCCATTATATTGATCACAAAGCAATCAAAGGACAAGTTATTGCTGACCAACTGACTGAAGCACCCCTACAAGCAGAACATCCCACGCACATTGAATTTCCAGATGCTGATGTCTTCACGACAGAATCAAAGCAACCTTGGTCATTATATTTTGATGCTCATTTACTCAACATGGATCAGGGGCAGGCATACTCTTTGTCACCCCTCAAGGAAATACCATTCATTGGTCATATCAGCTAATGTTTCCATGCACTAATAACATAGCCGAATATGAAGATTTAATCACTGGACTCAAAATAGCATTGGAATGGAGGATCACAGAATTACAAGTCTATGGTGACTCACAGTTAGTCATTAACCAGATCAATAATGACTATCATACCAAAGATGACAAATTGTTGCCATACAAGAAAATGGTTGACGATTTCAAGAAATACTTTGTAGACATCAAGTTCATACAAATTCCAAGGCTTGATAACAAGGAAGCTGACGCTATGGCCACAATTGCTTCATTGTTACAACTCCCAGAAACTTAGGCTCACTACGAATTTCTAGTGGAACAATCATTTACGCCAGCCTATGACACACCTGAAAGCCAAATCATTTGCCACTTAGTAGGATCCGATTCACCTTGGTATGGAAATATTTATGCCTACCTAAAAGATGACATCTCACCACTTGACTTATCCCATAACCAAAAGCGCAACTTTATCCGCCAATCTTCTTGCTATACCCTTATCGTTGACACTCTCTATCGCCATGGTCTTGATGGTACTTTACTTCAATGTCTTGAACGTGATGAATTCGACAAGGCTTTACAAGAAGTTCATGGTGGCATTTGTGGTACTCATTCAAGTAGACTAACCTTATCCAAGAAATTGATTAGAATGGGTTACTACTGGCCTATAATGGAGAGGGAATCATTCACTTTTGTAACGAAGTGCTCTAAATGTCAGATACATGGAAATCTCATTCATGCACCAGCACAAGAACTACAACCGTTTGTACCAACCTGTCCATTCTCTCAATGGGGGTTGGATTTAGTTGGCAAGATTCAACCTTCATCCTTGAACGAACACAAATTCATCATCACAGCGACAAAGTATTTTACCAAGTGGATTGAGGAAGTCCCTCTCACTAAGGTCACTGGAAAACAAATCTCATCATTCATACTCAATTATCTCATTTGTCAGTATGGCATTCCTAACTCCATCATCACAGATAATGGACAGCCATTCAAGAATCAGGATGTTGACGAACTTTGTGAGAAATTCCATATTCAACACAGATACTCAACACCTTATTATCCACAAGGGAATGGCCAAGAAGAGGCCTCAAATAAAACAATATTGAAAATTTTAAAGAAGATTGTGAATGATGCAGGGAAAGATTGACACGTTCAACTTAATCCTGCATTATGGGACTACCGAACTAGTATCTGAATGCCAACAGGAGCAACACCATTTGCTCTTGTCTATGGAACATAAGCCATTTTTCCACTAGAAGTTGAGATCCCATCACTTAGAGTATCACTGAAAGGTCTCATAACAGATGATGAATATAGAGTTTCCTGACTGCAAGAACTGGAACCTCTTGATGAAAAGAGACAATGAGCAGCTGATCATTTGAAAGCATATCAAAAAATGATGTCTCACAACTATAATCACAGATTCAAACTGCATACCTTTCAGGTTGGTGATCTTGTTCTAAAAGAGAACCCACGCAATCAGCAAGACAGAGAGAAGAAAGGAAAGTTTGAACCAAATTAGTTGGGTCTATATGTGGTCATAGCGGTATACGATTCAGGAGCAAGCTGTCAACGCTAGAAGGGGACCTATTTGACGAACCCATCAACAACATGCAACTGAAAAAGTATTGTCTAAAGCAGTCATCATCATCCATAAAAGTCCTGAAGAAATACAAAAACATTAGAAAAAGTCTGAAGAAATACAAAAACATCAGAAAAAAGTCTTGAAGAAATACAAAAACAACAGAAAAAGTCTTGAAAAAATGGTTACCCTGGTGAAAACCCGGCAAACAGGCGTCTCGGTAACGACAAAAAAAAAAAAATCAGAAAAATGCAATAAAAAAAAATAGTGAAAATTTGGCAAACAAACGCTATTTGTAGCTCTCCATCTATTAGTTCATATTTTGCATTTGGCTTCTCAGCCTTCATTTCATGCATCTTTCCATCATCTTAGGGTCATACCAACATCATGTTGCCATCATTTTCCTAAAGCGACAACGTCTTTCCATGGCTTGATTTTTGTACATATCCATTTCAGCAGGTTGTGTCAAATACTAGGGGCAAACATTGACATACTCAGGGGCAATCAACTTTTAGATTTTACCAAAATAGCTAGACAATAACATCAAATCCAACCATACGAACAAACAATCAAATCCCATGAACAACTATCCAACCATTGATCCATATCACACCGGTTTTTCAGCAAAATACCACATCATGACTCATATCTGGATGATTTGAAATCTGAATAATGATTGGAATATCAGTTTTACATTTTGAACAATGGTTGTTTGATTTTTCGATATCATCTCTCTGGAGCACACTCGATGATGTACTGAACTAGAGTGGCAAAGAAGGAGGATGATTTTTCTTTGTCTACTATCTTGAGGTTAACTATCGATTTGGTGCAAATATGTCATGAGACATGGTTTCCAAAGCATATCATTGACGACAGTTCCACATTTGCATTAGAAGGTGGTTAATCTTTGTTTTTTATGCAAGAAATGCTCAGGTCATCTCAGTTCAATTATACCTCGATGCTTGTGCTCGCTTTCTATATCAAAAATCATGAAAGTTGTACTCAAGTCATCATTGGTGCTAATCTCCCCTCTGATGCTTGTACATAATTCCAACATTTTATAAGGCTCTATGATGATTCAAGAAATCTACCCGAAGGCTCAACAAACAATTGGTTTTATTTAGTTGCATTTCATTTAGATCAATGTATATATTTGCATACTAGATTCGCATTAGAGTTTTAAACAAAGCTGAACAGATAAATCAACAGTTGTCATGTCTCTTTGGACTATATGTGGAGGACATTTGGACATTTGTTTCATCCTCATTTCATTATCATTTCATCTAGGTCTTGTGCATATCATATAGTTTAACATTCGTCATTTAGATCCTTTCTCATTTATTTATCCTTCATGCTGCATTATCATTTATCATTTATCATCTTATCAGATTATATCATCATATCATCTCATTTCATCTCATAATTTATTTTATTTTACCATTACATTTCATCATTCATTACATTTCATTTCATATCATTACATTTCCTTTCATCTCATTTACACATTTCATTTCATATCATTTTACAGATTTCATTTCAATTTACATTTATTTATTCATTACATTTCATACTTCATATCATCATTTCATCTTTATCATTCATCTCATCAATATTTTTCGTATTCATTACATTTCATATCATACACATCTTTTCTCATTTTCAATACCATTTTATTTATCATTTTTCATACAACATTTGATTCATATTACATATCATATTGCAAATTCATCATGCATTTCATAAACACAACATCACATCATCATCATTGATAGCATTTGAAAAATTCAAAAACACAAATTTCATATATTACATTTTCACATCATTTGCAAACCATATGTTTTCATAACAATTCATATCATATATCATATCATCTCAACACGTTGCATTTTTACTATCATCATCCACCTGCATGAGATCATTAGTACACATCATATTGCACATCATCATATCATTATCATATCCAATCTTTTTGCAAATCCTATTAGTCAGTAAATCATCAAAACTATATATCAAAATCCATATCACATAAACAAGGAAATAAATGCATATCTATCTCATATCATCATATCAAATACAACACATCATCAAAACTCATTGCCGCTGCATATCATCACTCATAAAAAACACATACAAATGTCCAACAGTCCAATGACACAGAAAAGTCTGGAAATATACATGCGATATGATCAAAAATCAATATACATGCTCCAAGAATATGAGATACATAAAAAAAAATCTTGCATACATCAATCACAGCTGGTTGGTGGAACCCCCTGATGGAGCTGGTCTCGAGGATGGTGGCTTGCCACTAGTCCCTGCATCTGGATCTCGTCAAGGCCCGGTAACCCCCATGCTCTGTGTAGCTATCTGTGTCCTGCTCCTGGTCCTATTATGGGATCGTGGGAAAGGCTCTCTGCACTCAGGAGGACACAACTCCTCATATCAAACTCAATAGTACTCAGCTTCTCTGGCCATCTTGAAGCCCTCTGCAATAGCCTCTCGCAATGATGCACTCTCTACAGTTCCCATAAGCCTCTGAGCAACACCCTCGGCCTCTACCGCCCTCCGTCTCAATGCATCTCTCTTTGTAATCAACTGGGCTACATGTGGGTCTAGGGTAGGAGGATGTGCATGTGCCTATGTCTGTTCCATACTCTGTGCATGTGCTTGTGACTATGCCAACTATTCCTGTAGTTGTGCGACCAATCCCTGTGCCTAAACCAACTAACTCTACAACTGCACCTGTTGTCCTTGCAATGTCTGCACCTGGGCCTATAGAGTATCTATCTATCACTGCTGAGAGGTGGAGGAAACCCTAATCACTGTCCTCTGCCCAATCCTAGTCCTTGTCCTCTGCATGATCTGAACACCGCCCAAAATTTCTGGCCTCGATCTCACTGGCACCTACTCCTCATCTCCACCGTCATCCCCATCATCCCCACCTGAGCTCTCCTCCTCTCCACTCTCCTCATCCTCTCCCCCAACCATTGCCTACTCACCACCTACCACATCCTCCTGTCTCCCTGCCCCTGGCTGTGGTACCACCAAAATGGGTGTTGGATCATCAGGACATGTCAACCGTGGAAATGGATGTGTATGATAATAAATAGAGTACTCCTCAGACATCCCATCATCAACAATAGCCTGCCTATCATCCCATTCCTTGGGCACTAAAGTAATATACTCTATATAGGCTATCTGATATGAAATGCCCGGTCCCCATCCTGCCTCATCCTTGCTCCGCGCATAGTGAGCAACACCCTGAGGCATACCTTGTGTGAATCCAAACTGGTACTGCACCCGCAATGCCAAAAACCTCTCAATGATGAATGGGGTCCTCCCTATCAAAAATTGAGGTATACATACGAATGACATCTCTAAATGATTTGTATCCCAGGGCTCACAATCTAGGTATGGCTGATAGATCACTGCATCCATATCATCAAGACACTGTCTCCAGTAATCCAACATGCCCAACTTAGGCTGGAAAAGGAACATGGCATACGTATACACATATGGTCGACCTGGTGGCCTTACTCTAGGACAGACTGGTCTCATCACAACAATATGCTCCCATGCCCAGATCTGGAGCAGTGTAATGCCACATGATATACTCGATGAACCTCTATAAACCACCTGATGAAGGTCATGGTATAGATGAGCCAAATGTAACTCCCCTAGGCATATCTATGTGGCTATACCAACATTTGCTCCAGGATCCTCCCCCATCCCACTGATAGTCCCTTTGACCGACGATCCAGACAAAGGAGACCTCCAATAAATGCACCTAAAACTGTAGGCAAGGTTGGATATCCCCTGAAGTCAGCCCATGGCACCCAGTACCCTGCTATCTGCGCATCACCATATACTCTCCTCAGAGCATCTGTACCACCTAGCTCCTTGTGATCATAGAACACAAGGGCGCCAACCACTGGAATACCCAAAATCTTGTAAACATCCTCAGGAGTCACATTCACCTCACTCGTCAGCAAATGAAAGGTGTTATGCTCTGAATGCGACCTCTCTGCTAACGCAGTCAACAGTCCCCTGTTGACCTGAATCAGAGGCATAGACAACAAAGATCTCAACCCACATACCCCTATCAATGTTATATCATCTGGTGTCAGCTCAGGTATCTTATCCCACCCCGCCAAGTGACGCTCCCTAATCTAGAGGTTTTTGAAAACCTCCTATTTTTTGTTAAGACAAGAACAATCAATCAACATCATATCAATGATTCAATCTCAATCAAGCAAAATCAATCTGACTCATGTCTATCTATCAATGACCCATATCAGTGACTCATATCAGTGGACCCATATCGGTGACCCATATCAAGTTTTCTATCTAAGTGACTCATATAATGCAATCAATACTCAATCTATCTATCTGGATATCACATCAATCTACTCTATCATCAATTACTATTTGTCTTCTTTTTCAAGAATGCAAATTTATCAACAATCAAAACATCATCCTATTTGTATTTTAGTCATGAATGCAAATATGTTTTCGATCAGTCATCTGCTATTTGTTTTCTATTGCCGAAAGCAAATTTATCAGAAGTCCTATCAATCATCTACTCTTTGTTTTTCTGTATAGGGGAGACAAAGTTATCAGCTATCTACTCTTTGATTTCTATTTTGGAAACAAAGTTATCAATTATTTATCAGATTTTCTATCCATATCAACATGATGATAAGACAATTTCTCTATCTATTGACCAAGGAAGCAATATACATCATCATTCTTTCATCACTTTCATCAAATCACACATTTTGTCTCTTTTTCCTAGATGCGCTAATCTGTGGCCTCTATGCGCTAATCTACGGCTTCTATGCGCTAAAACTCCTATGCGCTATTTCCCTAAAAGCGCTAAAACTCTACTCAAAAGCACCACTCTATTCCTTGGATGCGCGACAACCCTAAATGTGCTAATGTTTTTCTTAGATGCGCTAAAGCCCTAATTTTCCTACGACATCCTATAAGTGCTACTCTTTCTATCGAATGCGCTAAGCCGGTTTCTACAACAAACACACAAAAAGCATCCTATATGCGCTAAAACAAACATCGAAAGTGCTAAAACAATTATCGAAAGTGCTAAAACATTCCTAAAAGCGCTAAAACAAACTGTTTATGCCTAAATCCATGAAAAAAATTATGAAAAATTGATTCAAAATAGAAAATTTCAACGCAAAAGTGGTTGGATCTACTCATCGGTGGTCCATACACAGTTGGTCTCTAGTATCAGCGGGCCCACTCGAATCTATGTCTGTGGTATGAAATCTCCATCTCACCAGGTCACTATCAGAGCAACAAGATTCTAACAGTCAAAAAGTGCAAATGACTTGTCCTTTTCTCCCTTTTTACCTTTTAAAGGTCAACCAAAAGTGGGTTTTTGTGGCATGTTATTTTCCTTTTATCTTTTATCTCACTTTGACCTTATTTTCAAACTGGGGCATCCTTATACATCATTTTTCGAGAGCTAAATCACTGACTTTACATCAAAATCAAAATTTCCTCATCAAATCAACCTTTTCAAACATTATCCAAAACTCATATCCTCATCAATGATTTACCTCCAGAGGTGGCGTCATTAACATCAGCAACATCTTTCAATTGGAAACATATCAGAATCAGGTCAGGGGCATATTTTTCAGAAAGAGGCAAGGTCAAATACAACAAATTTTGAAAGCATGAATATTTTCTTTGAAGCAATGCGTTCCACACATCACTTCAAAGAGGGGCAAAATGTAGATGCATAAAATTGGTCATGTTTGATTAATCCTGACATTTAATTAAATATTTATTATTTAATTAATTTCTCTAAAGTCTTCTACATATGATTAAATTTAATTAATTTAATTATATTGTTCATCCAATTTATTCTTCTATCATGATTAAATAAATCAATTTTTATTTAATTATTTCACATTCATATGTCTACTTGATTAATTAAATAAATACACTTTATTTATTAATTATCACTTTTTGAATTTAATTAAGTCTTTTTTATTTAATTAAATTTAAATATTTTCAAATCTTTCTTCTAATTAATTAAATATCTTATTTAATTAATTTCATTTACATACCATTTCTAAATTTTTTTAATTAAATATCTTTATTTAATTGAATATATTTCATATCTTTTCAAAATCATAATTAAATATTTTATTTAATTATGAAATCTTCCATTATTCTTCAAATCTAGGGTAAATATTCTATTTTAAGAAAAATCTCCATGTCACCCATAAATAAATAATTGAATTTAAGAATTCATTATTTATCTTCTTCAAAATCTTTCCATAATCTCACAGAAAGATGATTTTTTACAATTCATCTTTATTATCTTATCTTACCTCTTTTACAGAAAAGAAAACAAAATCTTGTTTTTTGTTTTCTTCTGTTTTTCTTTAGTCTTATCCATCCTCAACCGTTCGATTTGTCAGTAATTTTCACAATTGTTGATCATATCAGCCAATCAAAAGCTTTTGAAAAACTCTATAAATAGCACTGCCAATCCAGGCAATGGTTACAACACACAATAGATGAATTAGAGATTAATTGCATTCTAGCATTATAGCATTCTAGCATTACCATTATAGTTTTATTATTCATAGCATCATCATAATATTTCATTTTAGCAATCATGTTTAGCATTAGAGTAATAATGTCTTAGCATTACATGCATTTCAGATTCAATCTCGTTCTCTAGGAAGACTGTTCGTTGAGCCTAGCATACAATCTGAGAGCCAGCTGGAATCAATGAAAATACTGGAGATAGAGAATGATAAGACAACATCGATAACAGGATACTGAGTTTGCAATCTTTATTATTTTAATATTATGTTTTTGATATAATGTCTTATTGGTGTGTTTGATTCATTTGTTTTTACATATATAACACGCAAAAAATCGACCACACAATAATATTGTCATTCACTATAGAATTTTCTCTACTAAAAACAATGGTTTCACAATCACTGGGCTCTACGAAAAGCCATCAATTTTTCCACTACTTCTCTAAAACTGGCAATTTTTCTTGAGAAAATAAAAGGAACGATTTAATTTTAGGAAGTTATCCAAGTGGGTGTATTGAGTTTCCCATTCCTTTCTATTTGACCAATTGACCATCCTTTAGATCTAATTCTAGTTTTGGATTGGACGTTAAAGATGTTGGAATCCCCTTTCTCTTTGGAAAAGGTTTGATTGGAACCAATATTTTTCCAATAGAAAAGCTTTCCCTAAAAGGAAGTAATGGTGCATAACATGCTTCCTACACTATATTTTAACGGGAATTATGAAATAATTAGTCTTCTAGTTACAAGAAATAATTAAAACGAGAGAATTATCCCATAACAAATGCAAATTTACTCAAGGACAACATTTTAAGAAAGAAAAAATCCACACTTCAAAGCATGAACCAATTATATTATTAACAACAAAGGTTACAAAATAATAACCAAGGACATACCTTTACAGGAGCATCACCAACAAGTAAAAGTAGAGCAATTCTAGTAGGATAATAGTACATGCAAATAAACCTTACATAGTTCTAACCAAAGCACCCAACTTCTAGAAGATACAATATAAGAAACCATCAAATGAAAATCCAATACCATGAGAAAATACCACCCATAAATGTAGCAACTGAAATTGATCAAATTCCAATGTTGCATTCTCATGGAGTCCACCATGCCAAAAATAGTAGACTCCTTAAACCCGTCATAAGCTATCATAACTCATAATTAACTCCTTAAATAGGGTGCTCAATTTTTGGCTCCATGATCTCTACTCAAAGATGATATTTTGACTTGTCATCATGTTATTCAAGATTCTAATGCAACTCTGAGATAATCATGTTCTTACACATCATGAGAATCTACGATAAGTAACTCTCATCTTAATGACATAATGGAATAGATACTCTTATAACCTTCCTAAGATATGTAACATGTGTCACATCATACCAACTCATATTGGGATAACCCTTTCCCATATGAGACCATTTAGTAATAAATAAATATAAATATTAGGATGCATGATTGAGACACCTTTCCCAACGTCCTACCACTTGTCAAATATCTTGAAAAGGAGAAAAAGGGAACTCCAATGCTAAAATATAATTATTATAGGTTGTGAGGCCCATAAAGTCACTACACCATTGAAATCTCATAGGCTTTGTCAATGCATCTATAATATTCTACAAAGTTTTAACCTTCTTCAACATCACTCTCCCATACTGTTAACCTTCTTCAACATCACCCTCCCATACTCTACCATATCTCTAACAAGATGGTAGTAGACATCTACATGATTTTTCCTTGCATGAAAGGTTAGGTTCTTTGTCAAACACATGGCACTCTAATTATCACATAAAACTTTAACAACTCCCTAATTTAGCCCCACATCTTAACACAATTTCTTAGGCTAAATGGATTTCTTACAAACATGGGTAGATGCCATGTACTTAGCCTCTATAGTGGACAAAGTGACCACAACTTGTCACTTGCTCATTAGACTAATAACACCACCAAATAAATCAAAAACATAACCATTGGTGGATCTTATATTGTCAACATCACCTACCTAATTGAAATCTACAAATTCACAAATATCCATTGAGTATTGATCCTTTATAAAATCATCATGATAATAAATAAAGTACTCAGAAGTACACCACAAATATTTGAAGACCCTCTTAAATACAACTAAATGATCTCATCCAAGATTACCCATGAATCGCTAAGGATTCCCTTTTCTTGGGTAATGTTTATTATTATAAAAATTATAGCATACATCAAAATCCCAACAACACTATCGTAAGGCACTTGAGTCATGTCCTCCATCTTACTAGGTGCAAATGGACACTACTCTACATACAAATTTTTCCCCATCAAATTATGAACACTCAAAATCCTACAAGTTGACATGTTGAATCTCTCCAAAATTGAGTTTGCATATTGTACTTACTCTAGCCCAACCAAAGCTTTCAATTTACTTTCTCTTTCTATTTCTATTCCTAGAAAGTACTTGGTTATTTCCTAGTCCTTTTATGTCAAATTATGCTAAAATTTGAGACTTCAAATTGCAAATCACTTCTTTAATATTGCCAAAGAATAACATGTCATACACATAAAATGAGATAATAGGGAAATAACAACCATCTATCTTGTAATAAAATAGTTTGATATGATTTGGATCTTAAAAATTTCAATTCCATAAAAAAAGAGTCAAGTTATTGGACTATATCTTGGGAGATGTCATATCCCCTTTTTTAATACTCCATTATGGACTAAATTTTCTATTCACTATTTCCTCCATCTCCCTTGACCCAATTTTGTGCATGTGTTTTTCATTTCCATCACATATGCGTCTAGCTAAGGCTCATTAAGTTTTTAATTATGGGAGCATGTCCAATTCTCAACATTTGTGTATGTCATGAAAGTTGAAAAGTTTCCCTTCCTAGCATGCCCTTTCCTTTATTCTCATTAGGGTATTAGACTTCCCCATACCATCACTCCTCCCACTCACTCCCCACTTTCACTAAACTTATCTCATCAAGACTTCAAATTTTCTCATATATAGTCATACCTCTCTTCCACGCCTCGCTCCACCACAAGCCTTTGTCAAAGATTTGGACTTTCCCTCACCAACATGTCTCCCTTCCAAACCTTGATCCCTGACTTATGGTATGATTCATGGAGTACCCCCAAGAACCAAACTCTAACATTCCCACCTCTTTTTACTATTCACCTCACCTACCTCCCTACATAACTAAATTGACATTAGTGCTCAATTGTATGGCACACCTTTTAAAATATTATGCAAACAAAAAGGGATCATTTAATGATGGGGAAATGAACTTCAACTTTGTAAATAGAGATATGAGCAAGGTTGTCATTAATGAGGCAATTAAGGTTTCAAACCCCCTAGGATCTCTCATCTTTATTATAGAATATGTTTGTAGGTCATTGAAATGATTTCCCCATTCTTGCTATGTACACACATGGGCATGTGACATGATTTCAAGTGTAGTTCAAAGGAAAATGCCACTATTAGGTATGAGCACTCTTTTTCATGTACTAGCTATAAGATCTAGCATTTAATGTGGTCTTCAACTTCTTCCAGGGAGTTTTACAAAATATAAACTTCATAGAAGGGATTATTATGAAAAATATTTAAAAACCCTGAATTGAAGTTATATCTGAACCCTAGTGTTCAAACACATGGATATAAGGATAAATTGCTGCAAGGTGTGCACCCTTGGTCTCCTTGTGTTGTTCAACACAATACTTGGGTTCGTGTCATGGCTTAACCGCCTCATGTGGATTCATTAACTCTAGTGGTTGTATTAGGCATTAACAAGTTGATCTTTTGGTGCAACGACAATCGTCTATGCAACAATTGGTATCAGAGCCTAGGTCACGGGTTCGAACCCCTCGCTTGTGCTAGGGGGGATTGTTGCAAGGTGTGTGCCCTTGGTCTCCTTGTGCTATGCAATGCTTGGGTTCGTGACATGGCTTAACCACCTCCCATGGATTCATTAACTCTATAGGTTGTATTGGGCATTAACAGGCCAATCTTTTGGTGCAACGACAACCGTCCATGCAACATTTATATAACCTCAAATTTATAGGAGGTTTAAAGATGAAAAACATAAAGATATCATGCACCAAAGGATGAAAACCATATTGGTTGATGAGTGATTCTCACTCAAATGTCACATTTGAACTTTAATGGTGGCTAATACTAGTGATATGGAGTTGGCACAACACTTACAATTATCATGGGAGAGAAATCCAATGGTATTTGGAGCGTTCATGGAAATGCAACTCAAATCTATTATATATGTGATATGTACTAAGTTATTACAAATCCCTATCTAAGAATATACAACTTTATGTTATTATTATAATATGGTTG